>JADRCD010238057.1:0-40688 GCA_019843815.1 Montemys delectorum
CACACACACACACACAAAAAAAAAAACATATTTTACATTATTAAGCCTGTGTCACATGCACAACTGACAAAGCTACATTTTGGAGTGTCAGTGACGGAGCTAGCAGGAGGAGGCTAGAATTTTAGAAGAGATGAAAATGCTTTCAAACTGAGTAGTTGTGATGGTTCTACAACCCTGTGAATGCTCTGAAATAGGAATTGAAATATTGAAATAGAAATATTGTGTGCTAATAAAATTATAGCTAAAGAATGTTAAAATAAGAAGCAGCAAAAAAGAGGCTGGAGGCCTGCAAGATGGCTCAGCAAGTAAAGGTGCTTACCACAAGCCTAATATCCTGAGCTGGATTCCCGGGACTCTCATAGTGAGGAAGAGAACCAACTTCCTCAAGCTGTCCTCCCTCTTCTCCTCCCTCCCTTCTCTCCCTCCCTCCCCTCTTCCCTTTTCCCTTCCCCCCCCCCCACACCACTGCAAACAAAGGGTTGCGTATTTTAGACAATGAATGCTAGAGGATTAGAAAGAAACAGAAGGAGTGGGGGGAAGGAAACACACTGCCCACACAGGACAGGACTAGGCAACATACACCATCACTTCCTGCTTCATGTCTCTCACTGCAGGCTGGGAAGGAAACATCTCAGCAGTTCAGAGGAGCAAGCAGTGGTGGAGACTGCAGAGCTACCACAGGCTTTCAAAAAGTCACCAATGCATTACTAAGAAGAAGCAAGGAGCTCCGCTTCCCTCCACAGGCTCTGTCCTGTTAGCCAGATACCAGCAGGGACACTTTCAGAAGCCAGAGGACAAACTAAAGTTTGGGACAATCCTCCTGCTGGGACAATCCATTTTAGTGAACACACCAGGTCTTAGAGCAGAAAGAAGCTATAGGTTGAGAACTAACTTGAAAGTCTAAGATTTTTTGTAAAACAGGTTTCACTGAGTCTCCAGAACCTTAGGATTAAAAGCATGTGCCCCACACTGGACAATGGAAGTCAAGTCTTTGCATATCAAGGCGACTGTTTATTAAATATTCTGTACCATTTTATGACAGGTATTAATCAAAAGGGCACCAAAAAATCACCTTTTGTGCATATAAGGTGTATGTATGTATAACAGAAGTGGATTTCCTGTTTAGACTCAAGTCCCACCCTCAAGTATCTCATTCTATATATACAAATATTCCAAAATCAGAGAAGGGAGCATACCAGAACTCCAAAAGAATTAAATCAGAAGCATGCAACACGCATTCTTAATAAAGGATACTCAATCTGGACTATATTAGGAAATTCAGAAGTCTCTGAATTTTCTAAATAAAAATGAGTCTTCAAACAAACAACAGGATTACTGTGGCATGTATGAGCCTCTTGTGCCTGGGGCACTGGAGCAGATCAGTTGGAAAAGCATCCATCTGGGGACTTAACATGGAGAACCGCATGCTCCTACCACTCTAGAGCACTCTGGCTTGAGTAACTCCTGGTTGTCCTTGCCCAAGGATGCAAGTACTCACTCTACTCCCCTTGTCACCACTGCCCCCTTAAACACACTATTGTTTTCTTCTCCTTAGAGTTCTAGGCCTCTGTTACCAAGTGTGGTGATTTGAATGAAAAATGTCCCTGTCCTCTCAGGCATTTGGACACTTGGTCACCAGTTGTTGGTATATTTGGGGAGATTATGGAATCTTGCTGGAGAAGAAACAACCCTGGGAGTGAGCTCTGAGAGTGTATAGCCTGCCCCACTTCATTTGTTCTCTGCTCTGCTTGTGGTTAAAGACATGACCTCTCAGCTTCCTACTACAGTTATCCTGTCTTAGGGTTTTACCACTGTGAACAGACAGCGTGACCAAGGCAGCTCTTATAAGGATAACATTTAATTGGGGCTGGCTTACAGGTTCAGAGGTTCAGTCCATTATCATCAAGGCGGGAACATGGCAGCATCCAGGCAGACATGGTGCAGGAAGAGCTGAGAGTTTTACATCTTCATCTGAGGGCCACTAGAAGACAGGCTTCCAGGCAGCTAGGACAAGAGTCTTAAAGCCTACGTCCACAACGACACACGACTCCAACAAGGCCACACCTGCTAATAGTGCCACTCCATGAAGCAAGCATATTCAAACCACCACAAACCTGCTGCCATGCCTCCCCATCCCCCATTACTGACACTCTCTCTGGAACCAAAAGCCAAAATAAACTCTCCCATAAGTAACTTTTGGCTGTGGTGTTTTATCATAGCTGTAAATACTGTAGCCTCTAGCCTCTGCCTGGTTCATCACAGTGCTACCCTCACACACCACAGTATTCCACCTTCTTCTAGGACAGCGGTTCTCAACCTGTGGGTCATGACCCCCCTTTTGTTTTGTTTTGTTTTGTTTTGTTTTTGAAACAGGGTTTCTCTATGTAGCCTTGGCTGTCCTAGAACTCACTCTGTAGACCAGGCTGACCTTGAACTCAGAAATCCTCCTGTCTCTGCCTCCTAAGTGCTGGGATTAAAGGCATGTACCACCACTGCCCAGCCCTCATGACCCCTTTTGAATAGTCCTTTCACAAGGGTCCCGTAAGACCATCAGAAAACATATTTACATATTTTCATAACAGTAGCAAAATTGCAGTTATGAAGTAGCAACTAAAATAATTTTATGGTTGGAGGTCACCACAACATGAGGAACTGTATTAAAGGGCCGCAGCATTAGGAAGGCTGAGAGCCATTGCCCTAGGGCCCAGAGTCACCTAAGACTGAGCTCTAACCCTGCACTGCCCACTGAAGCCCTTGTGGAGTCATCACATCCTAATTATTAAGTAAAGCATATTCCTCAGCTACCCTGCATCTACTATGTGCCTGTGGACAGTGGGACTTTCACAACACCAACTGCCTAAACTTCAAAACCGCCCAGAGCATTGGCAGTACCAAGAATACCTGGCCAGAGAGTTTTCCCAGACAGCACCCTGGGCTGCCTGGCCTTCTCACTCCACTGTTCTCACCCGCCATTGCTCTGGTCACATGACTCAGGAAGCTGAGGCATCCATTATGACAATTCCCCATGGTTTCTATGCTGGCTTCAACCATGTCATCAGCTGCACACAGGCCATCAATTTCCCCATCCTGAGACACATGACTGGCACAGTAGACTCAGTGAAGCTGCCAAGTCAGGGTCAGCTTCTCCACAGCTGCCTTCATGTGCAACCTGCAACCAAACACACGAGCGTGCAAACAGAGTAGACAGCTGCAGACTATCTGCACCTTCCAGGCAGAAGCTAACCATATGGCAAGACCTTCATACATCCAAGAAAGCTCTGACAGGCCTAGGGCATTTCCTGTTTCACCAGGCCACAAGTCTTTTCTTCCTATGGCCACAGACAACGAGATCCACTACAATACCCAGTTGTTAACAGGGCTACAACCATTAAGTGCCAAAAATGCTAATGCCCAGCCTAGAACTTCAACCCAAAGATCCCAAGATCCCAACACAGCCTCATTATCACCCTGGACCCATCTTCCTCACATCACCACCTATCAACTAGCAGACTAGTCTTAGACATCGTCCCTTTGAATTATAAGTACAGGAGCCAACTGTCAAACGTCCAGCTCAGAGGTCCCTGCTGGCAGGACAGTGGACACAGCCCTAGGCCCAGAGCTTCAACCTCAATCTGCACATGAATTTATGACGCTCAGCGCTGTATCAGAGATCCCTGTACAGCAGCATCCTGCTGCCATACTTCTGAAAGCTGCTTAACCTTGGATGCCAAAGTCCAAGGGCTTGTCTCCACAGCTCACTGCTCTCTACAGAAAGCTTACTAAGACCCATCAAATATCTATCTCAGAGCTTTGGTCCAGTTTGTGCTCATCCATGACTGAGCCCTTCCTATGGGCCAGAGGTGCTGCCACTGCATTATGGCGCTACTTACCATGTTTGCAGTGCATTCTTCTTCCTTCCAGACTTTTTGCAAATAAGTAAATTCCTTATGACTACTCTACAGTTGGAGCCTTCTGAACACTCCCCTTTCTACTACCAGGCACAAAGAAGGGCCAACTAACTTTTCTAAGATCACTCAATCATAATGGTACCAGAGTACAGCCTGGCTTGTCTGCCCTCAAAAGCACACTGAGTCTTAGCGCTCTCCCTGTAATAAGGAATCTAGAATGCTGCTGGTTCCTATTGTCCTTATCAGCAAATGTCTTGCACACTCTCCAATTTTCATTCTCAGCTTTCAAAGCTAATCAGCCTTGTTCTCAGCCTTCAAAGCTAATCAGCCTTGAGACAACACAACAGAGTAGGCATCCGCGCACTCACCTCTGGACAGGAGTCTTCTACAGAGAGGGAAACTAGAATGGCAAAGAAGCAAGCAAGCCACAGCAGCAACACTCCTTGTCTCAGCTCTGTGAAAATTACACTTCAGACCTGAATGTGGCTCTATGCAGGAAGAATTTAATATGCACTTTTGTATATGCTTACATATTAGAGAAATGTAATGTAAAATCAGCAGTGTTTCCAAATCAAAGATCTAAAGGAAAAATTCCTCTGCTTCTTTATAGATTAGCCTTCCAATTCTCAAACAAATAGCCCTTCCACTGACTTACACTGATACTGCCTAAAATCTTTAGATCATTCCACTGTGAATAGTTCTGATACAGTGGTTTACATTGTTCATTATATTCTAATTTTATCAAACAAATTAAACTTTAAAATTCAAAAATTTCTCCACTGCTGAGGAAGAGAGACATTCAAAGAACCTACTAGCCAGCTAGTCCAGTCAGTAAACTCCAGTTTCAGTGACAGGTCCTGCTTTAAAAAATATGAAAAAGCAACTAAGGAAAACAGCCTGTCATGAACCTCTAGCCACTAGTGAGTACAAAGAAATAAACCATACACACCCACACCCACCCACAAACCCACACACACAAAACCACAACACAGCATTAGCTAGACATGGTAATACACCTATAATCTCAGCACTTGGGGCAATGAGGCAAAAGGACTGCTTTGATTTCAAGACTAGCCTGACTACATAGTAATGTCAAGGCTAACCTCAGATACACAGCATGACCTTGTCTCAAAAATGAAAAGATACAAATAAATGTCTTTATGTTTTAATATTCTGTGATTCCGACCAAGATGGCCTTCTTCCTATTCATTCACATCCTCTCTTGTTCCAAGAGACTCTGGCTATGTATTATAAGCACATGCCTGCAAGTGGTAATTGCCTGGGAACTAACAGAATTCAGACTTGAAACCTGAGAGGCAGCAATGGGAAAACAATTTGAGAAACAAATTACATTTGCAAGCCAGTACTGTATGCCTAAGCTAGCTAAAGCCCAGAGGAAGTCTTACCCAGTGTGACCTAGGCGAGGTGACACACAGACAAGAAAAGGTGACTTAGGAGCCTGTGGGAATATGACAAGTTCAAGAAGGCATTATTCCTGCAAGGCTGACTTAAGAGCATCTATCTGCCCATGAGCCACCTTCTCTAAAACATACAACAGATGCACAGCCATGCACTTACATCAGCTAGAGGCAATATAATGATTACGTGCCCAAGTCTATGAAGATAAATATTTACCAAGAAAGGTCATCAAATTAAAATATTGTTTCACGCTATCTTCTGGACATAATATGGCTGTTGAGCTCATGAACTCACAGCAGCTATGGCTATCTGCACAAGACTAAGCCCATCAACATTCCTACATGGGTGGAGAAGGGGCCAGTTTCATTCCCTGCTTGAATTCATGCCATTACAGTATAGAGTTCTCCCTGCAAAAAGGAGTCCTTTTCACCCTTGAATTTCCAAAGCCCCAGCAGCTTGCTTTGGCTCAAAGACAATGCCAAACATGATACATGCAAAAATGTGCAAAGTGTTTAAGCATGTATACAGCCATCTCATGCTACATACAGTCTACCAAGTAGAAAAGACTAGACTCATCAACTGGACAGGTGACTCTGAAAGCCCAGGAATGCCTGGACTCACAGCTGAGCAACAGTCACCCACCCTCACCTGCCAGCTGACTGATGTTGCAGGAGGGATCCAGAGGGGACAAGAACACCACACAGCTGGGTCCAGCTCCAACTGCCAAGCCCCTGAATGGTGAGCTAAAGGAACAGCTGCCATTTTAAACCAAGTTTTAAGGAGTCTGTTAAGCATTAAGTCATGCAAAAACTCAACATGCCCCAACCTAATGCAAACCACTAAGCACCAGATAAACACCAAGCTGCAAAAGCAAAGTAAGCTGGCAGGGGTGGTGATGGTGTTGAAGAAGCAATGAGAAATGCAAAGTAGCATAATGCACACTCAAGTGTAGCCGAACTAAGCACTTCATGAAGTAAAATCATTAACATAAGAATCTCAAGGAGCAAAAAAAACAAAAAACAAAAAGAAAAAAAAATTAAAATTTTGACACCAAAAGAGTTTATTTTTTTCAATGTTCCACACCATTTCTGAAAGTAACTAAGTACTTTGCCCTCCCAGTAAACACCAAAAATAATGCCTCTCAAATGGGTATGGTGGCACACGCCTGTAATCCTAGCACATAGGTGACATAACGAGGGGAGATCTTTGGGAGCTCAGGGCCAGCCTGGTCTACAGAGCAAGTTCCAGTAAGATTCTATCTCAAACTAATAACAACAATAATAAATAAATAATGCTTCTCTAACTTTATTATCTAGAGGGATAATCAACTAAAGTCTTATGGAAAAGGAAGCAGTTATAACAAACAGGCCTCACTCTGTACTTAGTTGACACAGACAAATGAGTAGATGGGTGACAGGTGTTTGCAGGATAGAACAGACAGGACTAAACACACAAACCTCCACAACAGAACTAAGCACTTAACCATACTGAAGTGCCACGTTATGTCTCACATGAGAGTAGCTACAAAGACTTAGTATGATTGCTAGTGTCCCATCAACGCTCATAGATACCATTTTTATCCCTACTATTTGTCTGCCTCCTATTAGCTGGAAATCAGTTAGATCTAAGGTACATTACTACACTACATTTTAATTAATAGTCTAGTATAAAAAGGAAACCTTTTTATTAATTATTTACATCCCAAATGTTGCCTCCCACCCCCTTCACCTCTGAGAGGATGCCCCCCAGATATCCCCCCACACTGGGGCATCAAGTTTCTACAGGATTAGGAGCATCCTCTCCCACTGAGGACAGACCAGTCAACCCTCTGCTACATATGTGCTGGGGTGGAGGGGCTTGGACCAGCCTGTATGCTCTTTGGTTAGTAGCTCAGTCTCTGGGAGCTCCCAGGGATCTTTCAACCCAAAATTGCTCCTATCTAAAAGAAATACAGGGACAAAAATGGAGCAAAGACTGAAAGAATGGCCAACCAGTGACTGGCCTAACTTGGGATCCATTCCATGGGCAGGCACTAATCCCTGACACTATTACTGATGCTATGTTGTGCTTGCAGACAGGAGCTTAGCATTGCTGTCCTCTGAAAGGCTCTACCTAGCAGCTGAGACAGATGCAAATACTCACAGCCAAGCATTGGATGGAGGTCTGGGACCCCCATGGAAGAATTAGCAGAAGGATTGAAGGAGATATAGATATAGAGATAGAGATAGAGATAGAGATAGAGATAGAGATAGAGATAGAGAGACAGAGAGACAGAGAGACAGAGAGAGAGAGAGAGAGAGAGAGAGAGAGAGAGAGAGAGAGGCGCGCCTGGGGGGGGAGGGTGTCCATTCCCATGTGAGAATGCATGTGCACGAATACATTCATCTGTGTGTGGGACTGGAAGGGTGCTCTGCACTGGAGTTCTTGCCTACCAGCTGGGTTTGAGCTCCAGCCCTACAGAACAAAACATACTCTTCCAAACCATCATTATAAACCAAGTAGAATCCTCCTTCCATACTAAGCTGTTTGACAACCATTTGTGCATGGATTACATCACAGTCCTTATCAAGGATCTTTTGGTGCCTGCTGTGCCCAAAGCACCACATCTCCTGCTAACCAGAACATGCCACAATCATAAGCCTATGAAGACTGCCACCCATTTCCAAATCCTGCAATGGCCTAATGGTAAAATATTGAGTTAAAGCAGTATTAGAATGGGTTAGTTTCTAAAACAGCTCACCCATTATCACCAAAGAGAAGCCAACAGCTGTGAAAGACCCCACTTTACCTCTAAAAACAAAGAACAAACAAAAAGGAAACCTAGCTATTTAACGGCTGGGAGAAAACTGCCCTTTTGGAACCAAAGCAGGAATTGTTTGGATGGTTGAATCAAAGTAGTCATCAAAGTTCAGAAACCAGTTTATCTGACATATGAAAGTGGGTGTCCAGGAAAAAGAGAAAATCCCTGGATCCAGATTCTGACCAGCACTGCTTCTAGAGGTACATTCTCCAAAGAATGGCCCTTCAGGGTCATACACACACACACACACACACACACACACACACCCCATCACCTTCAGGTGCAGAGGACAAGGACAGACTGAAGCTTATGAAATCAAGCTTCCAGAAAATTAAAGAGCTTTGAAAATGAATTTCCTAGTTAAAGAAAATCTCCCTAAATGCTGTACAATCTTTTAAAAATATAACCAAATAAATGTGTCTCTGATGCCCAAAAAATATAGAAAACCTCCTGGGCATGGCAACTTACATCCATGGTGGCTACAAGTAGAATAAGGCAGTATAAGGTGTGTGCAAGACAACCTGGCCTACAGAGTAGTAAATTCTAAGTTAGTCTGGGATAGAGCAGAGCCTCTCTCAAAATGGGGAAGAGGGGACCAGACAGTGACTCAGTGGTTAAAAGCACTGACTGTTCTTCCAAAGAACCTGGATTCAGTTCCCAGCACATACAGCTCTATAACTCCAGTTCCAGCAGAATAACACACCCTCTTATGATTTCTTCAGGTACTTCATGCATATTTTGCACCAGACACACATGCAAACAAATACCCAGACACATAAAATTAAAAATAAATAAATCAAAGAAAATATTTAAGCAAACAAAAAATTTAAATCCATCAAATCCTTCTACCTAATCTTACACAAACAAAGAAATGAAGGCATCGATTGCTTAAAACACTTCCTATATATTAAAAAGTATAAAGATTATGCATCAGCAGGAGGCAGAAGACAAAAGGATTCCTAGAATCACAAACTCAAACCTTTCCTTTTTAATTGCATCTGTTTAAATCTAAAATTAAAAGCAGTTTTTAAAATTTTCTGAGCTGGGATTAAAAGCACTGGCTGCTCTTGCAAAGGACCTGGGTTCAATTCCCAGCACCCACATGGCAGTTCACAAGCCATCTGCAACTGTACTTCTAGGAGATCCAATGCTTTCTTCTGACCTCCGTGGACACCAGGTACACATATGGGCATATACAGATGTGTAAACAAACGCTTACTCATACAAGAGTGGAACATTTTAGAGTGTCAACTTTCATGGTGCAACTTAGAAGCCAGACTAGGAAAAGGGAAGCCAAGCTTCATGGTAGCACTGACCTTTAGCCCTAGCAAGAGACAAAAGCAGGTGGATATCTATGACTTCTAGGCCAGCCTGGTCTGCAGAGAGAATTCCGGGAAAGCCAGGGTTGTCCCTGGAGAGAGACCCTGCCTCAAAAAGGGGAGAGAGAGAAAGAAACAGAATACCACTCTCCCTCAGGATCCCCTTCCACTCACACAGCCCTGCGTCCCATCCCTGTTCTCCTCTAGCACATCTCAAGGAAAGGAGCTGAAAGGTTCCAGGTTAGTCCCAGCAGAAATTCTGCAGAACAGTAAATCTGTGCCCAGCCTATGCCACAAATGTGACAGGAAATGGAATTGGTTTTATTGCCAAGACTGCAATGAGGTTACTTAAGGCTAGTATACTGTGTCTGCTCCTCAGGGAAATCAAATAAATGTTAGCTAGTAAAGACCCCACAAATTTTGATATATACACACTGCCACACTCATTCATTCAATAAGTGCTTATCCCACATCTCCCACATGTCAGCCTCAGACATAGCTGAAAATATGGATAACAAAACCAGAAAAGGAAACTTAGACCCAGGACCTTATACTGTGCTTGGCAACCTTTAAGAATCAGGGGCCTCCCAGATGCTATGCCAAAATATCACCTCTCAGGCTACCCAGAGTAGATCATAATGGTAAACCCTGTCTTTAAGCAACACTCGAGCTCACAGCACACCTCGAGCAGATGCCGTGAAGCACTACAGGAATGAACGCATACAAAGAGACACTGTGGTAAAATCAGCACTGATGCACACACAGGAGGAACTTGCCTCAGCAAGGACAGAGTGGGGATCCTTCCCAGATACCAAGAATACACTGGGAAGAGTGGCCTTGACCCTGGCCTGGAGGACAGAACCATGACAACGGTCCATTACCAAGCACCTGCTGACTGTCAGTTGTGCCGAAGACACTCTACACACATCCCCTTCACATGAGTCCTGCAAGGTGGGTGCCCCACCACTTCACAGTGGGGCAAACAGCCCCTGTGGGGATTTGTCCTGGAGAAAGGACAAAATGAACAAAGGTGAATGCCTTTTCTCAGCTTGGCAGGAACTGAAGGCAGGTCAAGGACAAGCTTATTTTATAATTCTCATTACAAGTGGACACTGTAGTAACTGCAACTTCTCAAAGGGAAGAAAAAACATCTACGTACATTCAACTAGATGCAGGTGTCAACGCTAATCAAAATTACAATGTACTCAAATCCTACTTTCTCATAAAAATAGCTCTAAGCAAAAATTCACAGATGATGAAAAAGTTTAAAATACATATTCTAGGCCACCTGCTACAAAGATACTTTGCACAACTCCTAAAAACTTTTTTAAAATCTGCTTCAATGTTCCTACTTAACATAAACTGTTAGGATAATAGCTATTTCCTTTCTATCCAGGTAGCACCCACTAACCACTTAACTCTAATTGGCAACCACCAACAGTGCCCCTGACATTTCACAGCGATGATAACCAGTGTCATGACATACACCTAATTCCCCAGTCTCCACCCACTCCAACTTGCCACGCCAGCTGGAGAAGACAGGTGAACACAATGTTTTAACATCTGTTGTAACATAGCGAGCTCACACTTGGCTAGACTACTCCTTAGGTTCAGTCATGTACTCATTTTGACAACTTCCAAATGTTACCCAAAAATTCTTTTTAACTGCTTTGTAAAGCACACTAAGCAAATGTTATAAAGTGATTTATCATTTTACTTGATGTAGTCAATAAGACTAATAGATTTTAAAAAGCAAATGCCCACATTTCTGAATGCAGCACACATAAAGATATTATTCACAAAACCCAACTGAGAACCAAGTCATAAGATCAGGTAAGAAATAGCATTTATAAATAAATGGCAACAAAAAAAATAACAGGTAATATTTATATATAATGCACATTATATATAAATACAGTATTTACATATAAGATTTGCAGTATTCCTAGTGTGAGCTATACTAACTCACAACAGCCCTCATGACTGAGTGTACTCTGGGAGAAAGTTATTAACCACCAATCTCCAAATGAATCAGACAAAACTTCAAGACTACCCAACCAGAAAAGACAGGTAACTGCTCAATATCATCACATTTATGGACAGTAGTACCAAATACTCTCTCATGAAGAAATGACATTCTGGGAGGGAAAAAAGAGCATACAAGCAACCTTGCAAGAAAGTGGGAGGGGAAGAATAGGAGGGTAGGAGGGTAGGAGGGAGGGAGGGGATATACATTAGCACAAATGAAAAAGAAAAATCATTAACTAAAATTTTTAAGACGTGTCATCCAAATTCAGAAATGTAGACAGCTCAGTGGGTAGACCTCTCACTGTGAAAGCCCAAAGAGCTAACTTAACTTAACCCCTGAAAACACATAAAGGCCAGTTGTGGTACAGTCCAGCTGTACTCTCAGCACTCCGAGATGGACGGTAGAGGCAGATCTGCCTACAGACCTGCTAGTGTAGAGTCCACAGGACTGGAGCCAATCAACAACCTTAAAGATCCTGCTTCAACAGTGTGGAAAAAGGAGAACAGATTCTCTCAATGTCCGCTGACATCCACATGCACACCATGACACTCACACACCCGGACTCACTCACACACCTTGTTCTATGTACGACATGTAAAGTAAATGAAATTTTAAAGATTACTTTAATAAATGAATTAATTGATTTAAAAATAGATTATTATCAAGTATAGATTCACAATGCTGTCTGATTAAAACCATTCTGAAATCCACTAACCATTTAGGCACAAATGTAGTCATTTAGACACTGACTGTCAAAAGCTCCAAAAGCTTTATGGTCCTTTTATTTACCTGGCTAGACTCTTCTAAAGGTTAGAGCCTGAAATGATTTCAGATGATCTCTTTTCCTTGGGTAAAGTGTCAAAAATCCAGTTCCCTTTCCAGCAGGAAAGCACTCAAACACAGACTATGCACAGAAAAGTCTTGATAATTTTTGTTATAACAGAAAGAAAAAACTTTGGGAAGTAAGGAGACAGGGTCTCACTATGTATCCTTAGCTAGCCTGGAACTCTATATATAGATAGCCATGATAGACTGGGATAGCTCAGAAGTCACAGATCTATCTGTCTGCCTCTGCTTCCCAAGTGCTGGGACTAAAGGCATGTGCCACCCAGCTATGACAGGAAGATGTCAAATTAGCAAGTGACAAGATGAATTCAGTTAACTTATTTTCAATCTGTCATATTTAAAATCTTTCAATTATTTATTTCTAATCTGCACAGTAATCTTAGAGCACAAATGTTTCCTGCCTTGCCTAGTTGTTGTTTATTGGGGCTTCGAGTCTCACTGAATAAGTTTCTGTGGATGCTGCTCAGGCTGGTTTTATGTCATCTTGACATAAGCTAGAGTCACCTGAGAAGAGGAAACCTCAACTGAGAAAATGCCTCCATAAGACCAGGCTGTAAGCAAATATGTGGCATTTTCTTAACTGGTGATTAATGGGGAGGCCCAGGCAATTCTGGGTGGTGCCATTCCTAGTGGTCCTGGGTTCCATAAGAAAGCAGGCTGAGCAAGCCATGAGGAGCAGGCCAGTAAGCAGCACCCTCCATGGCCTCCTGCTTCCAGGTTCCTGCATGCTTGAGTCCCTTTCTCCTCAACTGGCTTTTTGATCATGGTGTTTTACTGCAGCAATAGCAACCCTAATTAAGACAAATGCTAACAGGAATTCTAGTTCTTAACAAAAAGTCAGTCTAGTTCTCATCCTCTAAACCTTTGCTTTCCAGTTTAATTACTATATCATGTCCGTCATTCCAAGAAGTGGCTTATCAAACAGTGGATTAAATAAAGACTGTGAAGGCAGTGTAGTGGCTTTTGTCTATAGTTCAGCGCTTGAGAAGCTGAAGTAGGAAAATTGCTGAAATAAGTCTGAGGACAGCCCACAAGACCCTTTCTCAAACACAAAACAAAATCATAAAACAACCACATGAGACCTAAGAGCATATACTATAAGGCATGATTTGTTTATGTTTTCAGAATGAAAATTGCAATACTTTTGAAAAGCAAACAATTATTAACTGACTAGTTTTATTTTTTCTTTATTAGATATTTTTTTATTTATATGTCATATGATATCTCCTTTCTCAGTTTCCCCTCTGAAAAAAAGGAAAAAATAAATAAATAAATAAACCTGAGCAGGTGGCGCATGCCTTTAATCCCAGCACATGGGAGGCAGAGGCAGGCGGATTTCTGAGTTCGAGGGCCAGCCTGGTCTACAGAGTGAGTTCCAGGACAGCCAGGGCTATGCAGAGAAACCCTGTCTCCAAAAAAACAAAACAAAACAAAACAACAACAACAACAACAACAAAAAACCTGTTCCCTCCCCCTCCCCCTGCTCACCAACCCACCCTCTTCTGCTTCCTGGCCCTGGCATTTCCCTATACTGGGGCATAGAACCTTCACAGGGCCAAGGGACCTGACTAGTTTTCAAAGAAACCTCAATAGTATAAGAAAATGACAAATGCAATGTTACCATGACAACTGTTTAAACTCTAAATCTAGACTAAGGATGTAGCTCAGAGGTAAAGCAACTACCTACCACACACAGCTCCATAGGTTTGATCCCCTATACCATTTTTAAAAAGAAAAAATAGATTTTAATAAATTTCTACCCTAACAATAAGGCTATCTCAAAGAAATATTCCATTTTGTTACTGAACATCCCATCAACCAACTATACACTCAAGTGTGCAAGCACACACACACACACACACACACACACACGTCACACAAGAACAAACAAAAGTGAAGGAAAACAGTATTCTTCTGTCTACAGAGAAGGGTCTATAGGTGAGTTATATATTTTGTGGACATACAACTACCCTTAGGAAAAGGACAAACTCTGTAGTCTAGATGATTTGGCTCCTGACAACCTTAATAATTTCACCAATATGATTTCTGGTCCTAATGGCATTTTCAGAAGACAAATCTCAGCCAGCTGTGGTAATATATGATTATAATCCCAGCAGTTGGGAGTGGAAGCAAGAGGATCAGGAGTTCAAGGCCAGCTTCTGTATCATAGTTAAGTTATAAGATCCTGTCGCAAAGAACAAGAACCTCATCAGTCTACCTCCATCTTTATATGTCGGCATAAACATTCCTCCCTCCAAGAAGGCCTTTTGTCTTCCACTGTCAGAGTTGTCTGAACTAATCATTAGAGGTCACTTGCAGGGGCAAAGACCCAGGCTGTTTTGCTTACCACTGCACTTCCAGGACAATGTCTGCTCCATCATAAGACTCATCAAAAAATTTTACATGAATGACTTGAAATCCACAGTCCACTAAAGTATTTCAATGAGAAGGTTAGGTCTCTGAAAGAAATGAGTTAGTGAGGTCATATGCAGACTCCATTCATGGCAACATGACAAACATGTATTATGACAACCCTTTTTAAATCTGCTTCAGGGAAGCCTCACCTTAGCTCAAGAGTGTAAGTGTAGTCTAGCATTCCTAAGACAAAAGTATGTAGTTCCAGCAGAATGACTTGGTGCGTAAAAGCACATGCTACCACACCTAACCACCCGAATTGCCAGAACACACGTAGTGAAAAGAGAGAAATCTACTCCTACAAGTTGTCATCTGATTTCTACATGGATGCCATGGCATATGTATGCACACAACAAGTAAACAACGTGTGTAAAAATATTAAATACTCTTAAAGTGTCTAAAGCATCCCATTCCAAGAATCCTCCACAAGCCCAGAAAACCTTAACTAAATTCCAGTTTAGCTGAACTATCTTTACCACCACCAAATCCTAATCTAAGTACAGTACAGTAAAGCGCTACACAACAGTCTTACAGAACTAACTTAATCATATTTTCTCAGTAACCAAGTGCTACAATAGGGATCTATCTATACACTGGAAAAGTTACAGATGGTTCTCCCAAAGTTCAACTATTTCCCAATTTGAGGCTACTGAGTTTTAAAATTTCATCTTAACTTGCTTTTGACTAAGGTATATTTAAGCTTTCTTAAAACTGCCTACACATTATTCATTTCTTTTTACGTCTTTACAATTTCTTTCATGTACATAATAAATTCGTCATTTTGCCCCATTGCCCTCTCTTGTCATCCTCCCTCTCTCACTGAAACCTCTTTTCTGGGCAGACAATGGGGGGCTTGGGGGGGGGGGGAAAGAAAGCCTGCTGTGAAAGCCTGAGGACCTGAGTTCAGATCCCAAGGTGCTCACAAATGAGATAAGAGATGGAGACAAGCTCCAGAAGCTCACAGGCCTGGTAGCCTGATCTTCACAGCAGTGAACAAAAGATTCTGACTCAAGATGAAAAGCAAGAACCAGCACCTGAGGTTGTCTTTTGACTTCCGCATCAATACATGGCAAGCACCCACCTGCACTCATAGACAAACACATGAACAAAGACTAAAGACACCTTTTTTCTTCCCAACAAACCCCATTTTCACTTTGAGATCTTTTGTGTTGGAGTATTACCCACTCACTGAGTTTAGTTTTGGTTGTTTGCATGAACATCCATGGGGCATAGTTACTCAAGCTCCGGCAACTTTAGCAGTGGCTTCACCACTGAAGAAATGTCACACCTCTCCCAGCAACCACTAACTAACTGCCTATAATCCACTAAGGAGGGGTGGGGCCCCTCATGTGCTCCTCCCCACATATAATGGAATGTTGACAAGCCCAATCTTGTACAAGTCACACACAGATAACACGTGCAGTGAGGCTGCAAGTACTGTGGTTGTGTCCTGTCCGGAAGCCACTATCACATACTAGCTCTAAGTGATAAGCCATCATTACAAACAGCAGGACTTTTGAATGGGTTTGTTAGGATGAGTCTTTAAAGACTCTGAGAACATGAGGATACCAAGACAGTAGTAAAGCTCCAGGGCAGGGTGCTTACCTGGCATGTGCGTAAGATGCTGGGTTCCATCTCGGCACCACAAAAAGTACAGTGTTAGAGCTATCAATAACCTAAAGATTAGCCACTATCCTAGTTTGCTTTCTGTTGCTGGGATAAAACACCGCAACCAAAAGCAAATTGTGAAGACAGAAAGAGTTTACTTGGCTTACAGATTCTACCTAATACATCACTGGGAGAAGGAAGTTAGGGCAGAAACTCAAGGCTGGAACTCAGAGGCAGGAGCTGAGCAGAGCCCATGGAGGAACATGCTTGCTGGCTTTTTCTGCATGGCTTGCTCAATCTGCTTTCTTAGACAACCCAGGGCTACCTGCCCAGATATGGCAATGCCCACCGTGACTGGGTCCTCACACACAAGTTTACCTACAGGACAATCTGATGGAGGCATCTTCTCAATTAAGGTCCCCTCTTCCCAGATGACTCTAGCTTGTGTCAGCTTGCCAGAACTAACCAGCACAACCCCAAAGCTGGAAGGTGAGCACTAAAAACCACAGGACACAATCAATAGTCAGGCACTAAGTCTGTGAGTTCCAGGCCAGACTAGAATATAGAATAAAATGTCTCAAGAAGCAAACCAAAGAAAGCCAATGAGATGGCTCAGAAGGAACAGCACTTGCCAGCCTAATTGCCTGAGTTCAATCCCACATAAAGGTGGAGGGAGCCCAGCTCCATACCACTTACCTCTCACCTCCATAGACATGGTATGGAACCCAAACCCCACCCAAACACTAAATAAATAATTAAAAGTTTAATTAATTAAAAGGCATGAACAAATGTATTCTAATATTCATATTGACAGCACAGATCAAGGTGAACTTTTTTAAGATTTTTTTTTCATTTATTTACTACAGAGGCCAGCAGAGAACACCAGATCCCCGACAGCTGCTGTTACAAGTGACTGCAAGACAATCTGGATACTGGAACAAAACTTAGATCCTCTCCAAGAACAGCAAGTGTGCTTAACCTCTGAGCCATCTCTCCAGCCACTTATACTTTCACTTTAGGGAGTCTCATGTCCTGTAGTCCAGGATGGGCAAGAATTCACTTTGTAGCAGAGATTGTCCTTGACTTCCTGATTCTTCAGCCTCATCCTCCCAAGTCCTGAAATTACTTATAAGAATGTGTCACTGTGCCCTGGGGAAAAGTACAATGATTTTTTGAGCACTAACTAACCCAGGAGGCCTCAACTCTACACAAGGAAGTGGATGAAACTGAGGAAAGCTGGGAGAGGAGAGGTGACCTTCCCAAGGAAAGAGACAATTGGTTGTCTAGCGCCAAATGGTCAGCCCTGAAAACACTGAAAAATGATCGTGCTCCACAAAAATTCCATTTCAAGTTCCAAATAACTTAGTTCAGGAAACTAAATTACCACCTAGACTTGAACCCAACCCCTTTCCTATAATCAGGTTGTTCCCCAAAGGAAGCAAAGTTGAGTGTTATAGCAAACCATGCCTAGTGTGCCAAGCCTTCCTTCCTGTGGCCAACACACCTCTGAAACAGAGTAATTCACCTTGGCTTCCTACCTGGCCTTCTTCCAACTCCTAGATTCCTGACCTGGGCCATTCCCCACTACTCAAAGGTGCTAAAGCTGGCCAAGTCTTGCTTTTCCTGCTCGTGTAATCCTTGAAAACTTTCAAGGTTCTTCAAATCAGTAATAAGATGACTCACTCAGTACACCATCCCAACACAGTACAAACAACATAGTGTCAGCCCCAGGTCTCACCTGGCTTCATTTATTAATGGCTACAATAGAGAAAGCATTGGAGCTTGAGAAGCCTGGGCTCCCAAAACCAACTAACTCTCATCTCACACTCTCTCTCTCCTCTCTCTCTCTCTCCTCCCTCTCTCTCTCTCTCTCTCTCTCTCTCTCTCTCTCTCTCTCTCTCTCTCTCTCTCTGAATAACAAGTTGAAAACAAAGCAGTGTTCCAGCCAAGTACAAGCTGGTGCACAGGTCAGAGACAGAGGAGTGCAAAGCTTAAGTGCTGTTAAATCTGTAGGTGTCTGATTCTTTAAGTATCCCCTCTTCCTAAAGGCCTAAGCTTGTGTACTTACATATCTGGAGATTCATCTAACAGCCCAAATACAAAGCAAGTTCTATTTTACTGATTAGAGTAAGCAACTATCAAGATAAGTTTGAGAACCTGCCCTGGTAGACAATAATTACTAAAAATTATGTATCCATCAATAATTCTGCCTTCTACCTGTATATAAATGAGTTCCCCTGGACTGTAACCCTGACCCACTCTAGGTGCTGACCAGCAGTCTGTCCGAAGCTAGCATTGGTAACAATGACTCCATCAGAACCAGCTCTTAAGCCTAACTCTCACAGCTCTACCTGCTCGACTTCTCCCTTCCTTAAATGGGAATATTCATGTAATGTATTAAAGGACTAAATGTCAACTGAAAAACACTAAGAAGTATTTTTCCCATTGCACAGTTTTTCTGATAAGTATAACTACTAATATTCTTCCATTTCTACAGTATGGCCAGCCCTGCCTGAGTCAAATACTTCTGGGCACTTAATCTGACTCTATCAAGTAGGTCCTATAACTCTCCCATATCAAAGTAGAAAAGGTGAAATACCAGCAAGAAATAGACCCAGATTTCCAAGTGCATGTCACTTCCATACCTACAATCTTACTGGAGGGAAGCCTCTTACTACCTTAAATAAAGCACACAAATTATATTTTTTCAAGGAAGGTTTTTCATTACATGCTTAGGTCTACTATAATATGAAAATAAGATCCCATAATTCGGAAGGGGAAAAATCTTCAATTATAAAATATTGAAACAAAAAATTAGAATCATCCAAAATTTTTACTGATCTTTTACAAGCACTAAAAATTGTACTTTCTAATAATATCAGTATGAATAGAAAAATGTAAGTTTTATGAATGAGGAAGTTTGACCATATGAACATCACTTCAAAAGTCCATCCTAATACTTGGATACACTGTTCTCCACAAGCAATATGAACAAAGTTATCTGACCAGCCTCTTTGTACCTTCATTTGCGCCTCTGCAGCACAGTAGTGAACCAGTAACAGCCCCCTAAGTCCGTCACGCATGAGATACATGGCCCTCCTTCCTCCATAAGTCACTGATTCTTTCCTTACCCGGAAACACTGAGATTACCACAGCACAGCACAGTCATGTGCAGAACTTCAAATAAGTCCTCAGATTTGACTCTTTAAAAATAAAAAGGGGGTGGCCAGGATAGCAGCCCATGCCTTTAATCCTGTCTCACAAAAACAAACAAACAAAATAACAACAAAAACCAAACTATTAAGAAAAACGTTTCAAGGCTAGAAAGACGGTTCAATGGTTAAGAACTGTTACAGGGGACCCAGGTTTACTTCCCAGTACCCTCAAGGCAGCTCACAACCATCTCTAACTGCAGGTATACAGAATGGAGCACCATCTTCTGATCTCTATGGACACTAAACACATGTAGACATATATACATGTATGCAAAACACTTATATACATAAAGTAAAATAAATCTTTTTTAAAAATCTAGAAGGTTTCATCAAATAGGTTTCGTTTTGGTATCAAGAATAAAATAAATTCTTTTTTTAATTCTTTGCATTAAATCTTATCTGTATTAAAACTAGCTTATTTTTTAACTTCACTATTTCAGAAGAAAAAACAAGTATCAATCTTACTATTACTTATCAAACAATTTGTTAACCAATGCATCAACTAACCGTGTTTACTATTACTAAGAAATCATTACTGAATGTCAACTATGTATAAGTCTCTAAACACCAATTGATGGAAATAAGTGAGCTACAACAAAAATTGCATTTTAATAATGAAAGAAGACAGACAACAAACAAGGTAACAAAGATCAATTTTCTGATCATAAGAAGTATTAGGAAGCCTAGAGTGGTGTTCACCTTTAATCCCAGCACTCAGGAAACAGAGGCAGGCAGATCCCTGTGAGTTCAAGGTCAGTCTGGTCAACAAAGTGAGTTTCAGGACAGCCAGGGATACACAGAGAAACTCCAGGAAAAAAAGTAGAGGAGAGAAAAAAGGAATAGGAAGGTAGATGGTGAGCATTGTGTCTCTCAGCAGCAATCCCAGCACCAGGCTGTGGCTACAGGATCAACAGAAATTCAACACTAGCCAGAACTACATGAGCCTGCCAAATATATATATATATATATATATATATATATATATATATATACATCCAGCATTTAAAAGGTATAGATAAGAAATTCAAGGTCATCTTCAACTACATAAGAAGCTTGAAGCCAGCCTGAACTACAGGCTCCAAAAAGAATGGGAGGGGAGGGGGGAGACGGGGTAAGAAACTTGAAAGAGGTCTCGTTTGAGCTAAAACTTTTAGAATGATAAGCACGGAAGTCAAGGAAGAAAGTTGTACATATAAAGGAACGGCTCACATTCACTTGGTATGTCAGTATTTATAGGACCAGTCTTAGTGACATCCTAGAAAGACCCATGCAATTATTAATTCTTTTTGTAGTTTAAAATGTTTTACACGTAATCATGCACATCACTAACACAACACTCAAACACAAAATACCAAGGATAGCTCTCTACTCGTCAGTCTAAGCCAAGGCATTTGTCTAATGAAAGGGAGCAAGAACTGAAGGGACAAGTCTGTGAGAACCTGGCAAAAGCAACAAATTCTCTCCTTCAAAATAAAAATCTACACGAGGGAACTTTGCCGGTCTAGAAAGATTTTGAAACTGTGCACAGTGCACAAGGTCCCAACTAGATGGAATGGCAAGTGAAGAACTGAGAGTAAGTACCCATAACCAAACAGTCTAAAACTCAAAGTGCTGCAAAATCTACAAATCTGGGGGCAAAAACATGATGTCACAATGGAAATTCAACCTGACCTTATGCAACATTTGGGTTGCAGTCAAAATACATGCATTTTCTTAGTATTATCTGAGATTACTCATATGCTATATAAGTTATAAATGAAACAGCAGAAACTTATGTTTAGACTTAGGTCTAATCTTCTAGACATTCAGATACAGCTAACCCTTGAAGAACATAAATTTAACCTATACATATCCACCTTACATGTAGAATGTTGAGAAATTTGTAACATTTTAAAAATAAGCCAAAAAAAAAAAATCCATAGCCTAGAGATACCAAGACTTAAGGAAAAATGTCATGAGTGCATGACATTTTTATATATATTTCATATATATGTGTATATATATATATAAAATACAGCATCATCTACTTTGTTACTCACTACCATAAAATATACATAAATCCTATACAAAGTTAACATTTGTCAAAAGTTGGAAACATAAGCACAAATTATACATGATGCCATTCACAACTAGAGAAACATAAAGGCACATAAAAATACAGTACGTAATCCAGACGCAGTAGTGCACTCATAATCCCAATTACTGAAGAAGCTAAAGAGAATCATGGATCACAAGTTCAAGGCAAGTCAGGATTTAAAAAAAAACAAAAAAAACAAAAAAAACAAAAAAACAAAAAACCTGGGACAGTAAGACCTTGTATTTAGAGAAAGCCCATTATTAAATCCTAACTACATAAAATTAGCCACAGTCCATACTGCATTACTATAATTTCATAGGCACCTCCTACTCCTGCTATGAACTCAAGAGTTGCCAGTATCTGCTTAAAGCTATGTGACATCTGAGTAAGTAGTCCAGCTTTCTGGTTAATTACAACAGGCAGTAAACTATGGTCTCCTACACTTCTCATGTCCTTTTCATCACACTATATAACTCATACAACTCATAAAAATGTATAGTAATAAACTATTAATGTTAGAACTTCTGGTCAACAGCAGGCTAATAGTACAATTTTGGAGGAATGAAAGTTACAAAGTGTTCCATCAGAAGCAAGAGAGAGCCCTGAACAACCCTACCACAGTCATTCACCACCATCCAACTGTGAGCAATAGGACCAAAACCTAGCAGCCACCAGCCCCAGCCCTCAGCACTCCTCACAGGGAGTATAACACCACAGACAGCAGCAGTTTGGTAGCCTCATGCTGGCAGCACCTGCTGGCAGGGTCAAAAGGTTTTAGGACCTAATGGTTTTTAAGAAGCGTTCATCAACAGAATGAAACTAAGGCTTCCTTTTTGGCTTCAGGTATGTGTCTACCATACTGACAGTCTAGAACTTCAGAAAATAATAGAGCCATACAAGCACTAGCATTTCACATCACTGATGGAGAACAGGAAGATATCCATGTAGCCAATCTTCGAGGTCCTCACACTGGACACCCGTTCAAGCCAGTGACCTCACTGAAGGCTCTACCCATGCACAGGGCTCCAGAAGAAGTGCTAGAGTGATGACAGGAGGAGAGAGAATGAGGGAACTCTCCCAAAGGAAGAGAGGAAGGTTCCCACCTTACTGTATGCAGAGTCACCGCCTCCGTGGCTCTCTACCACAGTATCCCAAGCCTCTTGTGAAGGGAGAATTGATGGGAGAAGCTGACAACCAGGCTGCAGGAAAACAAATAAACCAGAGAGATGGAATATACAAAAGGAGAATAGTCTGCAATTCTGCAGGGGCCATCAATGCCAAAGACAGCCTAGAGAAAGTGGTAATAAAGAAGATATGGAAAATCAAGATGAGACCCCAAGTCAACAGCTCCCTCAAAATTACATCACATCACAATTTCCAATGCAGATACTCTGATAACAACAAATAGACCAAAGCACTCAACCCACCGGCTGAGAAGGGCAAGGCCGCATAAATGTTGGATCACCATCTCTACCATCTGGTCATCCAGTAATAAAAAATAAACATGAAATTCTAGTATCAAGACAAAAGGTTTTGATGATTTTCACTTAAACATGTCTCTTTACAATAGTAACCATTGTGAAGTCTATTTTTCCTCAATCCACTTTCAAAGGTTTTTAAATTGTTTCCTATTTAATCAAGTTAAAATCTTAAGATTTCTTTTTAGATTTACTTTATACATAGGAGTTTTTCACCTGCATGTATATATGTGCATCACGTGGCCTACAAAAGTCAGAAGAGGACACTGGATACTCTAGAACTAGAGTTATGGACAGCTGTGAGCCACTATGTGGGTGCTTAACCACTGAGCGATGTCTCCAGCCCAAAAACTTCTTTTGGTTTGGTTTGGTTTGGCTTCAGAGTCAGGATTTCACTGTGTAACAGCCCTGCCCGTCAGAGAACTCACTCTGTAGACCAGGCTGGCCTCAAACTCAGAGATCTGCCTGCCTCTGCCTAGAAAGTGCTACAATTAAATGTGTGCAGCACCATGCCAGGCTAAGAGGTTCATTTTTAATTTACAATAAAAAGTTTACAACTGGACTTTTCCAAAAAGTAAAGTTAAATTGCTGACCTATTAATAAAGGATAAAATAAACTTTAAATAAATGTTATGCTCAGATTTTTCAAGTGCACAGGGAGGCAGAAAATGATAACCTCTAATTACTGTGTTCAAGGTATACTGTAGACAGAAACATTCCACACTCAAACACACACGCAAAACATTCTACAATCTCAAACACTTCTGCTCAATGAAGGAATATTCAACCAATACTCATCAGACACCATAGAAATGAGTATGAATCCAAGCTAGTATTCTTTTAAGCCATAAATCATGGACACTCGCTTCTGACTTTTGGTCCACATAACTGTATGATAATTCTCTATGCCACAGAAGTAAATAATTAGGCTCAGTGATTAAGAGTGCTGTCTGTTCTTGCAGAGGACCTGAATTCAAGCCCCATACTAACACTGAGTAGCTCCTGTCTCAAACTCCACCCTCATGGAGTCTAACACTCTCTTCTGGCTTCTGATACTTGTGCACATACACTCACAGAGACATACACATGCATATAATCAAAAATAAACCAAAAAAGAAAAACACTCTTACCTAGAAGCAAATAAATTGAGTATTCTCTTTCATACAGTTTGACACTTGGTTTTAAGCAGAATCTTTACCATTCCTTTCCTGAAAGAAAAATACTACCATGTTTCCTCCAACGGTGCAGAACAATTTTAGTTTGTGTTAACTTATACACTTTCTTTTAGCTCACAGCAGAACGCATAGCTATTTTTTTAAACCAAACACACACACACACACACAAGTTTAGCTACCTAAAGAACACAAACCATCAATGTATGATACAAACAGACCAATGCTTCTCACTCTATCTCCTACCACATTATCCCTCTGTGAATTTGAAAATACTATGAAATTCTCCCATTTAAAAACAGATAAGAGGGATAGGCAATATGGCTCAAAGGTAAAAGTGCTTGCTGTTGGCCTGATGACCACAGTTGGATCTGTGCAGCCACATGGAAGAAAGAGAAAAGCAAATCCCACAAACTGTCCTCTGACCTCCACACATAGTCCATGGTACACACATGCTCATAAACATACATACACATGCGTGAGCACATAAAACAAAATCTTCTTTAAAAAAAAAAAAAAAAAGGCTTACTCTCAATAGCACGGAAGATGCCAGTATAATAGTATAAAATGAAAAGTCCAATGATGTCCAAAACAGCTACTCCAATAAATGCACAACATTCAGAAATTAAATTTTTAGGTTGAAAAAAGTTTGTAACTGTAAAACTAAGCTCTTGTTTCATCATTTTGAAAAGCCTGATTTTCAGCTGGGCTGTGGTGGCACACGCCTTTAATCCCAGCACTTGGGGGGCAGAGGCCAGCCTGGTCTACAGAGTGAGTTCCAGGACAGCCAGGGCTACACAGAGAGGTTTTGCATGGAGAGCATCTTAACACTGGCATATTGCTCACACACTGCCTTCTGAAAAGCCAGCTCAGGGATAACAGGTGGTATTCAGTGACATGGCACCCCACTGAGTTGTGCCATCCTCATGTTAGAAATCAAGAGAGGTTTAAGGAATTCCCTTGTCCAGGACAAAACAACTAGGGAACAAGCTCCAGTGTCTGCGGCCTAGCAGAGCCTCTTGCCCAGCCCCCTTCCAGTGTACAAGTACAATGGAAATGCTACAATACCGGACATCAGTCTTAAGAAAACTGTTCTTTTCACAAATACATTTGAGTGTTCCAGCCCATTATCAGACCTGCAATTATACTGTACATCCTACTCTATACTTCCAAGGTAGATGTAGAAGATAAAAGAATCCAGTCATTACAAAGCACAAAACTAGCTCTAGATGGTAATTTCGAAGTTCTTATAAGCTGTCACTCTAAAAATAAAAATGGAAGCTTCATCTTTGGGGCTGAAGCGTAAGTGTTTTTAGGAGGTAGAGAGATGGCTCAGTGACTAAACACTTGCCAGAACCGCAGCACCCACATAAAAGCCAGGCAAGTGGGTAGCCCACCTGAAATCCCAGCTCTCAGGAAGCAGAGACAGGAGATCCCTGAAGCAAGCTAGCCAGTCAGACTAGCCAAGTCAAGGGAGCTCTGAGCTCAAATGAAAGACCCTATCTCAATATATACAGTAGAGAGTGATCTAACTTACACATCACAGACACAGACACTCGTGCACAGAGATAAGGGTTTCTATGGGGCTGGAAAGATGACTGAGGAGTTAAAATAGCAGCTCTTCCAGAGGACTGGGGTTTCCTTCTCCATACCCACATGGTAGCTCACAACTGCCTGGAACTTCAGTCCAAGAAGATCCAATGCCCTCTTTTGGTTTCTGTGGGGCACTGCACACACATGGTGCACAGACTTAAATGCAGGCAAAACAGCCACATACATAAATAAAAAGGGGTATTTTCAGAAGCTGGGATACAGCTCAATGATACAGCACTTGCCTAGCATGCACAAGGCCCTGGGTTCCATTTAAAAAGTGTTTTCATTAGAAATAATTCTACCAGCCATTCAGTGGTGGTGCATGCCTTTAATCCCAGCACTTGGGAGGCAGAGTCAGGCAGATTTCTGAGTTCAAGGACAGCCTGGGCAATACATAGAAACCTTGTGTCAGGGGAGAAAAAAATTTAAAAAAAGAAAAAGAAAGAAAGAAAGAATGAATGAATGAATTAATTAATTCTTCCACAGAGACAAAGAATTCTTTTTCTACAGAATGATGCCTCCAGTCACCATAGCTCTTGAAACATCTGAAGTACCTGCAAAATGCTCTAAAAAACAATTGTGAAGCCAGAAATAATGACACCACTTTCATTATAATCCCTTCTTCAGAGAGGTAGAGTTTTTCAAAACTATATCATTCAAATCTAAACTTGTAAACGACCTAACAAGGAGGGAAGAAGGAAGTAAAGTCCTGGGACAGGACAAGGTGAGGGGGTACCAACCATGAAGCAGGCAGTACCACTACTGCTGATTTGCCTAAGCTCTGAGTTTGCCCAACCAGGAGTACAAAGAACATCCACATCAACTGTGGGAGGAGGCTTCTTTTTTTTCTAGTTTTTTGAAGCAGGGTCTCACTGTGTAAGTCAAACTCATAGCTCTGCCTCAGCCTCCCAAGTGCTGCGATTATAGGTGTGTGTGGGTGTGTGTGTGTGTGTATGTGTGTGTGTGTGTGTGTGTGTGTGTCTGTGTGTGTCTGTGTGTGCCCCAATGATGTAGTTCAAACCTTGGCACAAATTTCGACTTTATTATAGGTAGGTAGGTAGGTAGGTAGGTAGGTAAGCAAGCAAGTAAATAAGTAGGCACTAAACTTTTACTGGGATTTCCTTGCCAGTAAAACGGGTCCTTATGGTTTAAAAGTCTTAGGTAACCCCCAAAATACTTGGAGAAGTATAAAAATAGAGAAAATTCAAATGTCTAAAAGGTCAGCATATTATTTCATTAGACACAGCTGAGGAAAAGGTAGGCCACCGTATACATGTGCATACGAGCACATGCTAGCATTGCTTTCTACAGAAAAAAGAAAAAAGAAAAGCCATCAGGGACACAAGCTTCAGAAGACCAACTATTACAAGAGTAGCAAAACAGAAACTTTCTCTTCATTTTCTGTTATAGTTTTCCAAGTAATCAGACCTCCCATGTGGTATACACATACTGATTCCAGCAAAACACTCACATATATACAATCAAAATACAACTTAAAAACAAAATTCACAAAATCTGATCACAATGCATATTGCATTCAAGCAAGCCTTCTGAATTAGTCAGGGAAATGCTATAGAAAATTAGGGCCTTAACTATTATTTAGTACTTATACACAGCTATTTTTCGCTTATTCTATTTTTTCCTAAAATCATGCTTTAAAAAAAATCCTAGAAAAGAAATATTTCGCCGGGCGGTGGTGGCAAACACCTGTAATCCCAGCACTTGGGAGGCAGAGGCAGGCGGATTTCTGAGTTCGAGGCTAGCCTGGTCTACAGAGTGAGTTCCAGGACAGCCAGGGCTATACAGAGAAACCCTGTCTCGGAAAAAAAAAAAAAAAAAAGAAATATTTCCTTTATGTTTTTTCTGTTAGGTAAACTACTTCCAAAAAGTTGATAAACGTACAAGGCAAAAAAATGAGCCAATCCACTGTGAGCAGCACAGGAGTCAGGTAAGGACCTCAGTCACTGCAGAAACCAGGCACGCACACTTCTCACATCTGCACCTGACTCTACTCCTCTCTGCCATTCTCCAGAAAGACACTGAAGTCTAAGTACAAAGCCCTTGCTAGACCCACGCACACTTCTCACATCTGCACCTGACTCTACTCCTCTCTGCCATTCTCCAGAAAGACACTGAAGTCTAAGTACAAAGCCCTTGCTAGACCATGCCCCCACATCATGTGAACTATGCAACAATCACTGTCAGGCTGTCTGAAACCGGATGAGTGAATAGTGTCTGGTCCAGCTGCTCTCTAATTCTCCTCTGCTGATAAAATATGCAAATGTACAAAACCTATTCTTAGAAAAGTTTTATTGCTATCAGATATAACTTTAAAATTCAGATAAAGGAGTTGAGTAAAATGTGGCTCAATATCAGAGCACCTACCTAGCATGTACAAGACCCTGGTTCAACCCCCAACATGAAAAGGAAAAAAAAAAAAAACTATGTATTTATCCAATAATCTCATAAAGGATGCTTGACATCACTAAGTGGAAGGTAAATGCATATCAGAACTCCAATAAGCAATGTCACAGCCTTAGTGATGTAAAGGGGGGAGGTATCCACTGGTGAGGTATGGAGAAATGAGAACTCCTATATACTGATAATGAAAATACAACTCCTATAGAAAACTACACAGCAAGGCTTCAAAACCTAAACATATGAGCCAGCAATTCTATTTCTATGTATGTGCCCAAAAGAAAGGAAAAGTGGAATCTTTCAACAGATACCTACACACTCATGTTGCATTATTCCCAACAGCTAAAATGAATGAGTGAATGAATAATAAACAGTATGTGATATATGGAAATACTGCTCAGTCTTAAAGAGAGTAAAATGCTCAGCCTGGTCTAGACTGTGAGTTCCAGGGTAGCCAAGACTATAAAGCACGATTGTCTCAAAAACCAGGGGAAAAAGGAAAAGGAAGAGATGAAGGGAAGAAGCAAGGAATGGATGGATGTGCACTAATGAACTAATAATCCAGGTTCTCTGGTTTCCTCTGAGCTACTAAAGATATAGTTGCTGGGAGCTGGGGCCGAGAGGTGACAGGGGCACAGAGAGCATGAAAAGATGGTAGATGAATGGTTGTGATAGAGACTCAACAATGGGAACGGACTTCCTGCCACTGAATTGAAACCTTAGAAAAGGTGCAAACTTTTAATCCCAAGACTGGTTAATAGAACATCTTATGGCTATTTTAATTGTGCATAATCACAGAAGGAAGAAAAAAATAATAAGATAAAACGTGTGCCTAGATTTTTCTCCCACAAGCTCTTTCCACCTTTCCATGAATGCACAGTTAATTCAAGTGACTACATGAGCCTAACAGAATGAATGCAGTGATTCTCTCTAAACCTAATTGTTTTTAATCCGGGCTTGCTGGAAGTAAAGTTCTTCCCCCAACACAGACATCAACAGTTATCCTATGTCTACTCCAGATTAAATAAGTTAAGAGTATGTCTCCCGGAAGAGGGGAGGCAAAAGGGGTTTGTTCTTGTGGTTTTTGTTTGTTTGTTTGTTTTTTGGAGGGGAACCTGGGAAAGGAAAAATTTACATGTAAATAAAGAAAATATCTAATAAAAAAAAAAAAGAGTATGTCTCCCAACCTTTGTATTTATTCCCTAGAATTTTCCTTCATATTTTACCTATAACTTCATACAAACTATTCTCATTTTTACTAGCAAAATCTTAAGTCAAAAATCTTCTACCCAGGTAGAAGGTACATACTCGGAAGGCAGATAGTCAAAGGCAATCTCTCTGAGTTTCAGACCAGCTACACAGTCAGACTCTGTCTCAAGAGAGGGAAGGAGGGAGGAAAGGAGGGAAGGAAGGAGGGAAGGAAGGAGGGAGGGAAAGAAGGAGGGGGGAGGAAGTATTCTCTCCCTCAAAACTTATCAAGCGCTCCTCCTTCCTACCTGGCAGACAGATCATCCTTTTCCTTTCTTGTCCTAGTGCTGCAGGTCAACCTAAGTGCCAGGCAAGAGCCCTACCACTATGCACCTTTCTAATCCCACACACCATCCCTCCAGAAATCAACATTAATATAGTTTCTACCATTTTCAAGTACAAACACTGAGATCTTATTTATGAATTTCTCCTCTTAAGAAAAAGTGTTCTCAGTGGTGCAGGCCTTTGATCCCAGTACTAGGGAGACAGAGGCAGGTGAATCTCTAAGTTTGAGGCCAGCCTGGTCTACAGACTATGTTCAGGATAGCCAGGGTTATATATACAGAGAAACTCTGTCTCAAGAAAAAAAAAAAAAAAAGAAAGAAAGAAAAAGAAAAAGAAAGTGTTCCCATAGGAAAATCAGACACCTGAAATACCCTCAGCTACAAATGAGAATCATCAGCTATTCTTATACCTTCTGATTCCACACACTTCTACAGAAATAAGTATGCATTTTGGTCAGGTGTGATGGCACACATCTGTGAACCCAGCATTCAAGAGAGAGGCAAGAAGAGCATTGCAAACTCAAGGCCAACCTGGTACACACTGTGAGTTACGGGTCAGCCAGGGCTACATAACAAGACTCTGTCTTAAAAATCAGGAAGAAAAAGAAAGGGGGGGGGGGGGCAAGGTATGCACTAACCAGGCTATCTGGTTTCCATTGAGCTACTAAAGTTCTTTATATTATTCGTGCCCACTTCCTCCTTATTCTTAAATACTTAGACAAAAATTCACCTTCAAAGATAGAGTCTGATGTTTCTACACTATACCAGCTATTGATATGATACATTTCAAATAACTCCTTTTCACCAACATGAAGCAAAGAGATTAAAATTAAAATAGACAGAGTAACCACATACTAAAATAAAAAAATAAAAGGTATAATTCAAAAAGAAAAAAAATTAGTGCTCACATCAAAACCTCACTCTTAGACAGGCCTAGTAGTGCATACCTCTAATCCCACCACCTGGGAAGTAAAGGCAAAAAGATCAGCAGCTCAAAACCAGTTTTAAGGCAAAGGCCACAGGATTCAAAGCAGCCTTGGCTAACACACAATTCTGTGTCCAAAAAATGAAAATCCTTTCTCTAAATGTAAAAAGTAAAGTCTCATGCAAATATGACCACTATAAACTCATATTTGTACTAGGTAAAAATACAAATGAATGCATGTTATTAGTTATCAGCTCTACTTTCTTGATCTTTAAAATTTAAAATTCAATATTTCCAAACTCCACTTCTTTTAATGCAAGTTAGTATCTTTTTTACTGGGGTCTACTTTCCAACCAAGAAAGTGCAATTAACACATGTCAATAAGCAAATCAAGAATTTAAAAACAGATAAGAGTTAATGAGACTGTTCAGCACATAAAGGCCCTTGCTGCCAAACAGAACCACCTGAGTTATTCCTGAAACCACATGGTGGAAGTAGAGAACCAACTCCCACCAACTGTTCTCTGATTGTCACATGTGCATAATGTGCAAGTACACACACACATACACACACACACACACACACACACAAATATTGTGAGGGGGGAAAAAAGACATTTCTGCCATTTAGTTTCCCAGCTTAATTCAAGAATTCACCTACAGGATGATAAGTCTCTTTGGATAAGCCCTTTAATAAGGAGGTCAGGTAGACTTGGTCATATCCAGGAACTTGTGGGTCTGAAACCTCTCTACCCCTCAAGCTATAGCACATGAAGAAGTGCACAGATATAAAACACTATGAAGACACTGGTGGATGAAGAAGGTAAGACAATGGCATCTACTCATGGGCCTTACCTTTCAGCAGTGGCAGAGGTGTGAGCTCAATGGGCTTGCCTTGAGACCTAAACTGTGAGGAGCTTTGCGACCTCTTCTGTCTGGCTTTTCTGACGGACTTCCGAGAAAATCCGTCTACTTTATCCACTGATGGAGGAGTAGTTGGTGCTGAGGACATATCCCTACTGAAGAGAAAGAGGAAACATGAACATAAGCCCATAGTGAAAGTATTCATGTGAGTTATATACATCTTAAAATTCCTATATTCAACATTCGTGAAAATGGGAATATGTACCAAAAAAAAAAAAAAAATCAACTAAGAGAAGTCTTGCTGCTGGGCAGTGGTGGTGCATGTCTTTAATTCAGCACTCAAGAAGCAGAGGCAAGTAGACCTCTGAGTTTGAGGCCAGCCTGGTCTACAAAGTGCGTTCCAAGTCAGCCAGGACTACAGACACACACACATAAACCTGTCTCAAAAAAAATACAAAAAAGAAAAATCTTGTAAAGGGGAAAAATATAAGGTAACATGGCTACCATTAAACAAAATCAGAACTCTAATGTATCACTGCCTCATTATCATCATTAAAAAGATGTTTGCCTGGACCTCGTCTCTATATTGTCTGCCCATTTTAATTGCACAGCTCTTCCCATCTTGGGATTCCTGAAGTCATTTTGGAGCTATTCTGAAGCTGGAAAATGTCCACAAAAACATTTCCCTGACATATTTAATATTATGAATGGGCTAAAACCCTTTTGCACTTCAAGAATCTAAACAAATGAAGCCAGGTACAGTAGCCAGTAACCCCAGCACTCAAAGGCAGGAAAGGTTATGAGTTCAAGGCCACCCTAAGCTACACATAACAATTTTGACTCCAATCCTGGGACACAGTGAGAGGAGTTCCTGCCTGGGGGGGGGGGGGGGGGAAAAAAAACCACCGCAGTATCTGACAGCAAGGTGATTGCTCTACATGTACTTCCTACTGGCACTCTCTAAGCAGGACTTTTGGTGAAATGTGCTGGGTTTGCTATTCTGAGCCACACCACCTTGCAAAAGAGGACAGGCTAGATTATTTGAATGAGAACGCATAAAAGGCATGATTCCAATTATTTCAAAATGTTTTTAAATAAAGCCATCTTAAGTTATTAAAGTTTAATAAACAAAACTAAGATAAAACTAAGATAACACCAAGTTGAGCTGAAAACATACATAACTTCACAGCCTCCCAAGACGAAGCTGAGTTTAAGTTCAAATACTGTGCTCCATGGAACCAACAGAACTGACAACGGAACATCGGTCTGCAATCTTTTAATCTTCTGAAATTCTGAAATTATTCAAAGGAAGGACAGATGCTAAAAGTCTCAAGCACTGAGCTCAGTCTCCTTCACCAAACTAAACAGATGCCAGTCCCACTCAGGTGCTACTGAGGCTCCGTGCAAGATGAATGGCAGACGGGATGGACAGAACGCATACGATGCAGTGCTCGGACTCAGTTCATCACACCAACACCAAAGACAAGTGTTTTGTTTTGTTTTGTTTTTTGTTTTTTTTTAGCTTCCACAAAGAGTAAGATAGTTGCCTCACCAATGTGACTAAACACTCACCAGGATACCTGGAATCAATTAAAATAGCATAAACATTGGAGAGGGTGGACAATATTAAGGTTTAGTTTGAGGACTTCTTGGTTCTTTCATTAGAAAGTTGTTATTTTCTTTTAACTCTAATTTGGCTTTAAATATAATGTGACATGTAAAAAAAGGAATAGTAAATTATAAATACTATCGAAAATGTCAGACCTCAGCAAGAAGTTCCACATCGCACTGGTACGCTGTAAATTTAGGGATGAATACTGCAATCTCATCTGGAAATTACTTAGATTTCAATCTAACCCTAGCAACACAAATTTCCGTAAGCCTCGTTTCCCCCATCCCTCATTCTGTCTCTATTTCTCTTCTCTCATCTCTAACAACCGACGATCTATAGGTAGCTTTCTTTTTCATCGTTTGCCTCTTATGCGCGCAGCTCTGAATAAATGTCAAGGATCTCAACTCTAAAGCATTGCAGAACTGATGGTAACAGCGGGGTCCCCGCAAAGCCCAGGGAAACAGGTTTCACCTGGGCCCCTGCGCCCAAAGCATTAGCATTCTCTAAAAGAGCAGGCAACTGGGGCTTCATACCTTCCAAGGGGAAGGTATGAAATCAGGGAAGTGGCCTGTCTGCAGGTATGTTCACATAAACCCCAAGCCCTGGAGAAGCTGCGCGGCCAAGGAATCTTCCTCCCTGCTCCCCCGCCCCCGCCAGTGGAGGGGGGGGGGACAAGAAAACGCCTCAAAAGAGGGAGGGAAAGGAGCTGGTGAGGCCGAGTGGAAGAGAGGTGCTGGCCTTCAAAGCCTCTGCAGGTAAATCAGACAAGTGGGCCGGGCGCTTGCTCCCGCTCACCCCACCCCGCCGCACCCCTCGGCCGCCTGGGCACGGCCTTCCCGAGCCCGCCGCTCCGCAGGTTCCCCGGGAGTCAAGCCGCGGGACCCGAAGCTGAAGTTACCTTGAAGCTCCTGGGGAAGAATCGGAAGATGATCTGTGGCTGCGCGGAGTGGGCTGCGAGCTAGGGGCCGCGGCGGGGGCGGGCGACGGCCCGGGACGCACGGGGGGAGGTCCGGGCAGCAGCGGAGAGACCCGGGCTACTACAGCCGTCCGGGGCGACGTCCCTCCGGTTCCGCGGTAGCGGCAGTGTTTCTAGGCCTCTCGGCTGGCCCCGAACCTCAGCGCTCCGGCAGTAGCAGCGGCGGCCTCACGAGCCTCCCCCGCGGGCCCGTCCCATCAAATCGGCACCGACCCGGTTGCGGCTCGGCCGGCGGCTCTTCGTTCACATTCCCGGCGGGCGGCGCCTCTGCTCGTTGCACCGGACCCGGCGGCGGCGGCGGCGGCGGCGACGCGGGGAGGGGAAGGAGGGAGAGAGCCTGGATTTGCAGCGGCAGCAAGCGCGGGAGTCGGGAGGAAGAGTTGGAGCCGCCTGAGCCGCCGCTGCCAGAGCCGCCGTTCACTACCCGCGCAGGGTCCCCGTCAATGCCCCTTTCTCTCTCCTATTGTCAATATCACCGGGCGGCTGAGTCCATGGCACAGGCGCAACCGAACCTCCTGGCTAGCAGAGCCCGCCTCCGACGCCCGCCCACTGGAGACTTCAAACGGGAAGCGAGACTTCATTGGCCTCCGCGCGCCTTCACTCCCAGGCCAGCAAGTTCGGCTGAGAGCTGATCGGGGATTGGCGGCGCGGGGGGGCGGAGAAACAAGAGGGTGTGAAGAGACGGGGCCCTCGATTGGACGAGGCGCGGGGGACCCGGATGCTACCGTGAGCTCGGGCGACCGGGCCGCCGCTTCCGCCAGGGCGCCTGAAGTGGGGAGCTGCGTTGTCTGCTAGGCCTGAGGGGAGCTCGGCGGGCGCGCCCGAGACTGGAGCTTCGGCCTGGCGGGACCCTCTTGGACCGCGAGCGTCTTCACCCGGGATTCCGAAGGCCACAGGGAGACAGCCCGGGTGCCTTCATGGTTCAGCCCTCAGAGCCCCGCTCAGCAGGAACCCACGGTCCCCTGCGCCCTGTGTAAACGCGGCCATGGAAGCCGGCCGAAAAAGCTCCCCGTGGCCTTCCTTCGCTCAACCGGTGGGAGACCTAGCCACCAGTTGAACTCTCACCTGGTCCCCCAAAAGCCAGTTCTGAGTATCAGCTCCTTGATGCCCCTGCCAGGCTCGCTAGGGGCCCGCGCTCCGGTAGTTTATGCAGATGGCAACTCTGCAGTCTCCCATTCAGAATACCCGCAATTCTCTCTTTCAGGACTCCGAAATACCCAGCCCCCAACTTGACAGATTTTAATTGACAGAGTCTGAATTTAAACAGAAGACTTACCTCTATCTAGAACGATGACTAAAATGCATATATGTTTTTGCATCATTGGTGAGCACTAGGCCAAATGATACATATCCAAAGAATATTCTTAAACCATCAGTCAATTTGAATGCAGGCTTCATACAATAGTAGAAGAAAAAAAAAATCCTTAATACTAACTACAAAGATCAAACTACCAGCTGCTCAAAATTTGGAAATCTGGGAGGGGAAATACAGGAGAAGTAATAATACTCAATCCATAAGCTCAAGATAACCACTGTCAACACATGCATACACACATGTATGTATATTTTTCAAACTCAAATGCTTCATGCTGTAGCCGAGTTTTTCCACTCGGTATCATGTCATGTTCTGTACAGTTAGGGAATATACATTTATAAAGCTCTCTGTGTCAGACCCACAAGTGCTAACAATGCATTTGTGTTTCAGGATTGTTGCAAATTTCTATCCAGTTGGGTAGAAAAATACTTCTGTGCTATGAAAGAGAATGTTACAGCCCTGAACTAAAATGGAAAAGACAGCTTAAATGAAAGCAGGCTCCCCCTATTGACTCCAGAAGGCTGGGTGATGGCGACTGACTGGCCGAGTGTCCATTTTTACTCTAATAAAGTTCATTACCCCATGCTGCATAATTATATGGAATTCCAGTCTGATTCCTGCCTTCAAGTAACTTATATTTCCATACTTCAGTCTTTAGAAATGTTTAGTATCCGAGCCAAGCAGAGACTGTTTCTTCAATGTCTGATTGGTAAATGCAAAAATTAAAACCAAGAAAGATTTTGAAGCCAACTCAATTTCCCTTGGCAACGGTTGAACCGTTAAAAAGTAGTGCACGTTTGAAATGCTCACAGCTGTTGCTTAGAACATTTCACATTTTGTAGAGTGAAGATTTTGCTTGCAAATTATGGATGGCTATAAAGACAATTCATTTCAAAGTCATTTCATTTTCTATAAAATAGCTGAACAACTTAAATGAGCAGGTCTCTTTTTTCTTATTTTTTCTTTCTTTTTTATTTTTGAGCAGGTCTTTTTTAATATGGAAACAACCTTGTCTTTGTGTGGTTTGTTCTCTGGGCCAATAATCCCATAAGGGGATCTATAGGTCCCAGGGGAAGTGGGGTGTTCTCCAAGGATAGTACAATCCTTTTGCAATGCAGAAGAAAAAAATGAAAGCATTTATGCTTAAGTTTAAGAAAAGGCATTAAGCTCAACATTCTATATACAGAAAGAATGGCCCATTGGCTAGAGCAGTATAGATGTCCTCAGAGAAAAGCAAGAAGTGCCCATCTGCAGAGGATAGCAGAAGGGGTCTCTTCTAATTGTTGTGACACCCTGTGTTTGCTGAGTTTGATGAGTGTATTATTTAGGTTTAATTAAGCTAAACCTACAAAGCCGACAAATGACCTTACAAGAGTCTCATAGTGGAACAATTGAAAAAGCAAATACTAGAAACATCTACTATAAAATCTTTGACAGCCCTCCTTCAGAGTTAAAGTGACAATCTAATAAGTCCAACCATATTTTAACTTAAATAGCAAAATTGTCAAAAGAATTTGAAATATACCTTTACATCCATCATCACCAGCAGTGAACAATGTCCTAAGAACAAATGTTAAATAACCGAGTCATAAGGTAATGAAGCTGATGTGTGCTTATTTTATGAACAAATATACATATATTTAGAATACATGCTCCCAAAAAAAAATGTGCAGATGAGGATGCAAAAGAAATTTGGTGACTGCTATCCTAGATATAAACAGAAAGACATTATAGCCATGGGGAGGCCATTATCAAGTGACAAATTTTAGTTCATTGTTACCACATGAAAGTATCCACTATCCAGATCTCAAAGCTGAGCTTATGGGGATCTGTTGGCAGTCTAGCCACATGATTAGAAGACATAGGGTATCAAGTAGTAGCTACGGAGTGACAAACTGAAGCGTCACAGAACTCGTTATCCCTTAGACACATCTTCAGAGGTAAACTAGTCTCATTTGCTAGAGGATGGGAGGCAGGAGTCCATGAAGCTAGTTATGGACCAAGGTAAGAAGACTGGGAAAGCTGTGGCAACAGCTGCTTAGGACAACAGAGACAGGTGTAACCCACACAGCTACTGTACCCAAGGAACTGATGTCATGTTTCTTTGCACTGCATTTATCCACTAGGAAACACCCTCAGCAGTGACATTTTCTTGAATCATAATTTTAGTGCAGCAATTACATTTTCAGATATACTCCAAAGGTCATAGCTCTTTTACAGCTCTCCGTGTGGCTAACGTGGCTAATCATGGCTCAAGATGTCAATGGTTATGTGCTCTAGACTCCACATAGCAGTTTGAGCTGTAGTCTAAACTGATAGCAGTGACTATCGAAGAACCTTTACACGATCTTACTGGAAGTTTCTGTGACAGATCCAGGAAGAAAAAGAAGCTTTATTGTCACTGAGGGGGAAAGTGGAGAGAGGATGGGCTAGGGACATGACTCCATTCATAAAATGCCTGCTCTGAAAGTATAAGACCTGAGTTTATATCCTCAGCACTCACATTTACCAAAAAAAAAAAAAAAAAAGAAGGATGTGTGTGCAGTCGTGTGCACCTGTAACCAGCACAGGGAGGATAGATGGATGGGCTCTCAGACCTCACTGGCCAGCCAGTATAGCCCAATGGTCAGCACAGGGTCCAGTGCGAGGCCCCGTCTCAAAAGATAGGAGAAAAGACCAGATGTTGACCTCTGGTCTTTACACACACACACACACACACACACACACACACACACACACAAGCTTCAAATATACTTTATTTCACAGAGACTAAACTACAAACAAAATAATATACCAAGCAATACTTTTGCTTATGAATTGTCAGTTTGCACAATTAAATGACACTGAAGCTAACCAACTTATAATCATAATGGGAATACAGACTCTGAGGTCAGAGGTCATCCAGCTGTGCCCTAGCCTTATTTCCTCACAGATAAATAAGCACACTCAGTCTTAACCTGGGCTTAGCCTCCAGACTTAAGTGAGGGTGGTCGGTATCTACTACAGGCACATTATCCACTCAGAAGTTACTAGCGCAGGCATCCTTTTTCTTTCTAAGACTTTTTATCCATCTACAAACTTTTAGTTTTCCCCCTACTGCCCTTCATCACTTTATTCTGGCATTCCTCCTGTGACAGGAAGTAGAAAGGAACTGGGAAATTAGAGAAATGCATTTCCACGCTAAGTGATAGAACTGTGTGGGAGCATTCATTAGCAACAGCAGGCTTGCACTTTACAATAGCCATATATTTTTCAAAGTTACAAGAAAAAGAGAATAGCTGTTGTTTTTTAAAAAAAATAAAAAAGATCAGTTGATCTCTACCTTCATTTCTAGGCAGTTCAAACTATTTTTTGCTCTAAGCTTACCTGTCTCTCTTCCTCAATGTAACTTGAAGCCAGCTGGGCATGGGGGCATAGACCTGTAATTCCAGCCCTTGGGAGGCTGAAGTGGAAGAATGGTGAGTACTGGCCAGCTTGTGCTACAGAGGGAGAGTCAGGATCCAGTCTGAGATACTGGGGGTGGGGCAAGGTGAAAAAATTCACCCCGGGTGGAGCACCAGGACAAGCCAAAGAAATAATTCCAGAGGAAGAAAGAGAGACAATTCTCTCTAAGGGTGTGGCCCCTGATAGGTCAACCACGCATCAGTGGTTGTCCCCACACCCATGAGTATAAGAGCAGCACGAGTCAGATTTATTGTGTTATAAAAAATATTAAAAAGAGGACATGAAAATGGGGTGAAAGGGGGAGGGTGGAAAGTGGATGTAGGAAGAGATGCAGTAAGGAGGAAGGGGAGTGAATATCAAATATACCAATGCATGCATGAAAGAAGTAATTAAAAAATCCTATTCTTAAGAATCAGTCTGTAGTACAAATCAAGGACTATCTCAAATAACGCCTCGCTAGCACCAGGACTCTTGTGTCTCCATCTTTTCATTGTGTCATAAGGCTATGTCAAGCGGTTGATCATGTAACATTTGCATCCACATTTGGTCATATATATATATATATATTTGGTTTTTCGAGACAGGGTTTCTCTGTGTAGCCCTGGCTGTCCTGGACCTCACTCGGTAGACCAGGCTAGTCTTGAACTCAGAAATCCACCTCCTTCTGCCTCCTAAGTGCTGGGATTAAAGGCGTGTGCCACCACTGCCCACTGGCCACTTTTACTCTTAAGATGTTTGCACCATCATGTACTAGGAAAGGTGCATGGGGCCCCAACACGTCTGGTAATTTATGTACACATTAATGACTGGTAGAAGGAGTGAGAGACTTTTTTTTTTAGTGATATAGTCTCTGGTAAGGAGGCCATACTCCTATCAGTAACCCTAAGGAAATTCACTGAGTCCATGAGAAGAAAAATAAAAACCAAACATGAAATTAGAAAATTAGGAAAGAAGCCTATAGCAGGAGTCAGGGGAGAAAAGGAAGGCGAGGGTAGGGATGTGTGTGAATAGAACCCAAATACATTATATACGTATACTAAAATGTCATAACAAACTCCATTTTGTATAATTAATATCTGTTAATAAAAGATTCTTTAGAAAGAAATTAATCCACTCTCTTTCTGGGACCTGCCATCATGGGCTACACTCATACCAAAACGGTGAAGAGTGCGGCCCAGATCACCACTGAGAAGTACCCTGGACAAATGCCTCCACAACAAGTGTGCAACAAGTGTGTGCAAGGTCTCCATTTTCTCCAGAAAGAATGATTTAGCAGATCCAGGGAGGTCCTGTGAGACATATCCAGTTGCCGGAGGAGGAGAGGGAGGAGAGATAATTATGTTCCTGAAGTCTCAGCCCTGGATCAGATCACTGGGGAGATCCTGACACCAGGGAAGTGACGAAGCTTCTGGACTCTGGCAGTCCTTCCTCTCTGCAGGTCACTCAGCCCATGCTGGAAGATGAGTTTCAGAACATGGTGTAGAGATGTTGGAATCTGGTCTGTAGTGTTTTCAATAAACCTGGGGACTATTTTAAGAGGATAAATTAAATAAGTTGTAGAACTAAATTAAGTTTTCCACCCAAGTCTAGCCTAGTGAACTAGTGAGTTTATTGGGGTTACCTGTGGGAGTCCAGGCAAGGCATTGTTTATAAGAACTTGGTTGACTCAGAAGCAACTACATTGCCAAAAAAAAAAAAAAAAAAAAAAAAAAAAAAAAAAAAAAA
>JADRCD010238058.1:9253-34927 GCA_019843815.1 Montemys delectorum
GTGTGTGTGTGTGTGTGTGTGTGTGTGTGTGTGTGTGTGTGTGCCACTTGTTCACATCAGAATGAGCAAGTCTAAGGCTTCAGGGGGATTTGGAAAGAGCAATGAAACATCAGCTTGGTCCACAAGAGCAGCTATTTTCTATGTCAGCTTCTCTTTCTTCTTATAGTCCCTATCTGGATCCCCGTAATGGAGATTTTGAAGGAGTGTTTACATAGCTGTTGCCATAGAACATCAGGCCCTCTGGGTCTCCACCTGGGACCCCTACCTGTTTTTTAATTCAGGCAAACATGTGTGGCAAGTATTGCTGCCATGTTGATGAGTCCTCCCAGGTCCCGAGAGAAGTGCCCAATGAAACCCTGGCCGCTCCTTCCTCAGCCTGCCTCACCTGCCTTTGTCAATCACCTGGTCAATATCCTGAGGACTTAAGAGCTTCCTTACACTGAAGCAAAGTCTCTACCAGGAGGGACACTTGTTTGATGTTTATCGAATCTCTTCCATTACAATGTTTCTTATACTTTCCATATGACTAGGGACTTTAACTTGGAACAGTGCTTTCCATGCCCAGTGCTAAAACAGCCAGCCTTCTGCCCTGCCTTTGCTCATGTTCCTGCCAAGAAGGCCCTTGCTGACTTCTACCCTCCCTACTCCGGGCCTACCTCTTCTCTCTAGTCTCTAACTCACTGTGCTGTGGGGGTGTTCTTGGCCACCCATCACTTGTCACCATCAATCCTCGGACATACTCTGTCTGGACACCTGTTCCTACTTGATCAGATCCCGCCCACTTGGCTGTCTTCTCAGGGTGAATTAAGGAGAGGAGGCTCCATCTCGGGAGCAGTGGGATGACTGACTGCCCAGGCTGTGATGCTGACGAGGCCCTGCCCTTGGGGACCCACTAAGTTCCCATTAGCTTGCACCTGCTAAGTTGGCTGGAGGTGTGCAGACCAGTTGATTTAATCAAATAGCTGTTGGTCAAATCATGATGAGCCACAGTCCTAGACTCCCTACCAATGCACATCTGGCAAAAACTCCCAAACTGTGGGAAGCACTTGGCTCCATAGAGGTTATGATGAAGTCTGTCTTACCTCATTTGTATTTTATGACTTGTGATGCATTTTACACCATACAGCTTGTATACAGCAATATTTATTTTGTGTATCCTTTTTTTTTAAAATTTTTTTTCTTTCTGGAGAACTGATTGCTAGCCACTATTCTCTTGTTCTATACCCTATTCTGGATGACTTTTGAGTTCAAGTGCTGTATTTGAAGAGAACTGGTGGGGTGAGTCAGGTTTCAGAAATGAAATTAGAGGGTAATTCTAGGAAGCTCACAGACACAGTCACAACCATAGAAGCATTGGTAGCTACACTAGAACTAGATCTGGGTCCCTGGCATAAGCCACATGAGCAAACTAGCATCCTCCATGTTCCTACTCCTCCAACATACATGGTTCTCTATCCTGATTCTCAGGGGTTCAGGGGTACTCTTGGCTTCCCTCTGTGAGTTTCTGAAGAGAGCCAGGGAGGAAAGGGCAGAAGGGGCTTGCATAGATAATGTGAGTGTTGCCTCCCAGGATATTCTGGGGCAATGCTGTCTAGCTGGGTCCCTGACCTTTCAGACACCCTTTAGTCATGCTCTGATACATGCAATAAAATAAATAATTTCTTATCAGGAAAGGGCTTGGATGATTCCAAATCCAGTGAAACCAAATTTGGTTTGGAGAGACAGAGGGAAGCTATTTCAGAGAGAGTAGGAGGAACAGGCCTTAGAGCAGACTGGATGCTGGTACTCCAACAGGAGCCACAGAGGCATGTCCCCATGGTGACCACCAACAGCAACTCCAAGGGCCCCTCCCATCTGCTTCTCTCTTAACTGTCCTTTGGAGCCCTTGATTCAAGAAGTTAAGAACATTCAGCTGCCTAGTTCTTGAGAGGTTCCTAGACCTGCATTGACCAGTGTCAACATGAAACCACTGGAGGCAGGAATGAGGTGCTAGGTCACATACAGATGAGCCTGAGAGGCCTGATATGGGCTTCTTATTATAAGCTAGGGACTTGAGAAACCCACCAGTTTTTAATATCTAAAGCTGGGCAGATGGCTAAGTAGGTGATTGCGGCACTAACAGGAAGAGCTGAGTTTGGATCCCCAGTAGCAACAAAATAGTTGAGCATAATCGTATGCACTTATATTCACAGTGCTGAGAGGCATGGACAGGAGGGTCCCAGTGATGTGTTGGCCAACCAGCCAGGCTAGCTGAAATAGTGAGATACAGGGTCAGTGTAAGACCATGTCTCAAAATAAAATAATAGTAGAAGATCAAATGAGAAAGGCAACTCAATGTTAACTCCTGGCTTCGATATTTGCTATGTATACACACACACACACACACACACACACACACACACACACACACACGTCTCTCTATCTCTGTCTATCTATCTATCTATCTATCTATCTATCTATCTATCTATCTTCACAGTACACCTTTCACTATGATTACAGACACATTCCTTGTCAAAAACTCGAGATCCAGATCCCAAAGTAGCTTGCTGTTGCTCATATGAAACTTTTGCTCTTTTTTCCCCCCTCACTTATGGATTCAGGAAATACCGAAACCTCATTTCTCCTTAACCTGAGAAGGTCACTGATATTGGTAATGGGACTGTAGATGTTAGGCCAGCTGTGGAGGCAAGGCTCCTAGAACACCTCAGACAAGGTAATATACAGTGACGCTCAACCATCCTAATGCTATGACCCATTAATACAGTTCCTCATGTTGTAGTGCCCTCCACACCTTAAAACTATTTTCATTGCTACTTTATAACTGTGATTTTGCTACTGTTATGAATTCTAGTACAAAAATCTGTGTTTTCCAATGGTCTTAGGTGTCCCCTGGGCAAGGCTCAAGAACCACAGGTAGAGCTTGGATCCAGAGTCTGGAGACAAGAGAAGTGACCAGAGTAGCCTTAGAGGGCCAAGTTGGGCACGAGGTGCCTATCATTCTCTTACTGATGTATGGAATCCAGGCCACTGCTCTCAGCCAGGAGCCACAGGAAACAAACCTTTCCTACTTACTCCTCTCATTCTCGGCAGCCTGCTGGGTATGGATCATGTCCAAAGAAAGGCCAGGAGCCAGCAGGTGAATGGTGCCCCCGGCAGATGCTTACATCACCCAGCTGGCATCAGGGTTGACTCCCAGGACAGGGTCTCATATCACTGCTGCCTCCAATGACCCCCTTGGCAGTTTCCCTTCTGGGTATCGTCTGGGCCAAGCTCAGCGGCACTTACATAATGGAACATGGTTGCGCCTGGTGTGTAGGGGATGGCAAAGTCCAAAAATAAACACTATGGACTGATAACATACAAACTGGAGGTTGGGTGGAAAATGAGAAGGCACGATGATGACAGATGTTGCTACGGCCACTGAGGGACAAGGAAGAGGCAGAGATTGCTCACTGCCTTTTCTTCCTGTAACCGTTACCCTGTCCATGGCGGCTCTCTCTCAACTCTTTCCATCCTTAACAGAAACACCACCAGAGGGGCATATCACCCTGTGTAGTTTTTAAATCATGTTCCCACTGAACTAAGAATCATTTGAGAGCTTGGGAGGGGGCTATCAAAATCCCCTTACATGTTTAGACACTCTGGTCTACATAGGCATAAGCGGAGGCTCATCTTGTAAGAGGAAGGGGCAGTTTTGGAACCAAATTTTGGGATATCAAAACAAGAACTGTTTTGATGTGTCTTAGATACCTGTGCTTCACGGCCCAAACACCAATGCTTAGCTTAACACTGTGTAAGTCTAAGAAGACAAACCATGATAATTTTTTTTTTTTTTTAAGGAAAAATCATTGTGGATGACCAGAAAGGATTCATTTTTGAGTGGTTGGGTATAGTGAGTTTTAACATAGGATAATTTACCAAGTAAAAATATGAATGTTGAGTTCAATTTGAATTTCAAAAATAGCAGTGAACTGTTTTATAGTATAAGGCCATCTCAAATACAGACCAAGGCATAGCTTATACAAATAGATCTTGAATTCAAGTGGAAGTAAGTGTCCTGTGTTTTGTCTGGTAGTGTTATTTTCATGGCCTTACATCATAGCCTGTGGCCATTATCTTAATTACTCCTAAAGCTATCTCTATTAGAACATCAGATTCACCAACCAAGTCATGCTCTAGAAATCAATGTTGAGAGGCAATCTTCAGGGTGGATTCAAATTTAATTGTAACCGGGGAGACCGTGGGATTGGTTGACTCCTTGAGTCTTCCCAGTTTGCTCTGTAGCTCTTGAGCACTTTTCTATGTTTGGGTTTTGTCTCCTGCCTTTTTCTGTGTATTCCCCCCTACCCTTTGTATTTCCATCTGTTTAATTTCCACCAGCCCCTCTTCAGGTTCACTGAGCTTTCCCTCAGCTGCGTTGAGTCTGTGGATGAATCATCCTCTGGTTTTCAATGGCAAAGACCGGGTTCCCAGAAATGAAAAAGAGCTCATTACCAGGAAGTGACAAGATTTTCCTGTGGTAGGATGGACCTTCAGATAGAAGGTCCCAGGATGGAGAGCTCTAGTTATAGCTTAAAGAAAGTCTGAGGGAAGGAAGGCAACAAGCTAAGTGAGCCAGGCCCTCTTTAGCCAATTAATGTCTTTTCCTATGATTCTGATGGGAAAAGGGTTTACCCACCCTTACTCCAATGGCATCAAAACAGATCCCACCTGGACATAAGCAAAGCTTTGAGTCCCATGGTAGATAAATAGAGACTCTGAGGTGTTGGGAAGAGAGAGTCAAGTTTGAAAACCTTCTACCCGTAGACAGAAAATTTTGTCCTCTAATAGTACATAGAAGGTTTGCCATACTGGCTGAATCCTTTGAACGTTGTTCTGCCAAGATCCCAAGAATATGTGATAGCGATCCTGTATTGTAAAGAACACAAACACCAGGTCTTTACTGAGCACCTACCAGAGTAAAGGCTCCAAGGCTACAACTCTGGAGGCTTCATTATTAAATAGGAAGTAGTCCCTGAATTATGAATATTCTAGTCCAGAAATACCCTGTGGGACTTCTCTAGGCTTTTGCATTAATTAATAAATACCATTTCTTCTGTCACTCGGGTTTGAATTGAGCTGAAATGTTTTTTCCATCCCACCAACACAATCAAAAATTGTTTCTTTTTATTTCTTGTTTATTTTTTATCCACTGACTAGCCTCAGCTTGGATCTGGAACCAACTGCTCTCCTTCAATGCTATATGGCTCTTGCCTGGTAAAGACAGATATTCAGCAAAGTTTATATAACAGAGGAACGAAGAAAGGCAGCCATCCTTTGGCTGCCATAGAATAAACATATGACCCAAAGAGAACCCTAGAATTCTTTTCAAGCCTTCTGCTTTTTTTTTTGTTCAGCTTCGTGTTCAACAATCTTTGAAGTGTTTTACAAAAATAGGAGGCAGCGTGGCCTCGGGCTGGGAGCCTTTCGTGCCACATCTGTGATTCTCCTTTCACAGTATCCAGGACAGCAGAGCTAAACGTGCTTTCCTGGCTGATTGATTAATGAAGCCTTAAGCCCAGGGAGGCTGTGGTCCAGGACATTCTTCTGTGATCAGCACTCTTTTCCCTACTCCAGTTGCCTGTGGCAGAAGAGTAGTGAGTTCCTGGAAACCTTGAAGGACAAAGAACAGGGACTGACAAAATAATGGCTACCCTGGTGTCTACTTACACAACGGAGAAAGCGTGACTTTACGTTGAAGCAAACACATTTTCACCGCCTTGCTTCCTGAAGCATAGCTTTCGCAGGAAGCAAGTGTAATTTTAGACACCCAAACAAATCATAAAACTCAGCAGTAGCTCTCGGATCTGTTCAGTCTCTCTGGAGTGCCTGCTTGAGGTCTTGGAATGGCCTTTTGAAGCTTTTAGGTCAAAAGTTTGGGGCTCCAGGTGCTGGGGTCACCATAAGATTTGACCTTAGGAATTGTGAACTAAACAGACATGCCTTTGCCTGGGGATGAAGGGTGGGCAGAGAGAGAGCGGAGGGAGGGACAAAGACAGAGAGAGACAGAGAGACAGAGAAAGAGAAAGAGAGACAGAGAGGGGGAAAGGAAAAGAGAGGGAGAGGGAGAGAAGATATGGAAGAAGGACAGAAGATTCTAGAAGAGGGAAGAGGAAGAGGGACAAGAACCAACTAATTACTTGATTTAATAAGCTGTTTATTCTTTTTTTTTTTTAAACCCCTAAAAAAAGGCTAGATATATTACAGAGTCTGTTGGTATGGCAGGATGAATGAGATGCAGACTCTGACCCTGTAGGGCAGAGCCTTAATAGCAAAACGAGTACTGATGCTGGAGTTGGTTTAGGAGATGGGTGGTGAGGGGTGAAATGACATGATGACATATACTGGTGACTTGTGCACTGAGTGACGCTACGTCAGAGGCATCCAGGAGTCAGTGTGTTAACTATGGCACATAATAGTGTGCCAACGCAGAGCCCAAATGCTTCGTGAGCTTTCCTCTGGGACATCTCATTTTCCGTGTGTGTGTGTGTGTGTGTGTGTGTGTGTGTGTGTGTGTGTGTTCATGGGTCACATCTGTATGCAGGTGTTCCAGAGGATAACCTAGGGTGCTACCCTTTGGAACATCACCTCTTTTGAGATGAGGTCACTCTTTGGGCTGGAGCTCACCAGTTAGGTTAGACTGGCTGGCCCACAGACCCCAGAATACTTCTTGTCTCTGTCTCCCCAGCTCTGGAATAATAAGCACGAAACACTATGTACGTTTTTTCCTTTGTATGTGGGCTCTGGACATCAAATACAGGTCATGCTTATGAGTGAAATATTTTTACCAATGAAGCCATCTCCTTAGCTCTCACTTTCACATTTTAGATTTAGTGTGTTCCCAGAGCATACCTGGTAGATCGCTCTCATTCTCTGAGAGCCTAGCACAGAGCCAAGCCCAGAGCCTAGGTACCTGCAGACTCCTCCCTCTTTCTCTCTGCCCCATTTCCCATTCACCCAGTATTTGAAGTCTTGATTTTGCCTCAAAAGACTTGAACCTACACCTTCTTGCTTCTGCTTTTGAGGCCTAGCTCACACTGCCACCATTTCCCACCTGGCTTCCTGCAACAGGCCCTCTTTCTTCAGTAGCTTCTCTTGCTCTCAGGAAGATGGCTAAGTTTTTCATGAACTCAGAGGGCCTCCCTGCTTCCTGCTCTTAGCATTTACTCAGTTTGAAACGCGGATGTTTTCCTGCCCATCCTATCTGCTGTTTTCCTACCTCTGCAAATGCTACTCATTTGAAGCAAAGGGCTATGTGGTCAATCCAGTAGAGAAGTATACTTGCTTCCTGTATGAACTATGAAAATGGTGGCTGAGGCGATAGTTAGATTCTCCTCTGAGAGCTGTGGGAACGGAATGGAGTGTCCTCTCAATGGCTGGGCTTTATAGAGATAGATGCAGAAAGGAATGATAAACTCCCAGCATGCTTCAGCTTCTGGGTTCCACTGGCATTCAGTATGGCAGGACAAAGAGTGATCCTGGAGGCCTGTGAGGCTGCCTTTGTCTCCATATTATTCCTTCTGCTCAGACCTGTCAGCCTTGCCTCAATAAAAGAGACCTGACAAAAGAGAGTTTAAGTGGGAAGGAAGCGAGGCCATTTTGACCTCCACTTAACAAGAGGGTCTGAACAGGGAGAGAAGCATATCCAAGTCAAAGGCACCCCCAAAAGGTAGCTGGGGCTTGAGGGGCTGGGGGAGAGCTGAATTTCCGCCCCCCCCCCCCGGCAATGTAGAAGAAAAAGCCCAGAAACAGATTGAGTCTATGCTCTGGAGCCAATGTAATAGACCTGGGCTCCCAAGAGAGACTTATTGGCCAGCTACTCTACCAAGGCATTCTTCTCCTGAACAGTGTTTATTAGAATGCAAAGGAAGCCACCAGGAAGTCATTATCAGGAACTACTCTTATCCCAAATCATGGGCTTGTGCCTTAGATGCACTTCCGTGAGACAAACCTTATATTGAGTTTTGTTAATGCAGCTTCTTGGTTTTGAAAATTGGCAAACTGTTGTGCGTGTTGATGCACACATGCCACAGAACCCCGAGATCAGAGACCAAATACAAGAGCTGGAGGAGTTCAGAGAGATAAAGATCCCAGTGAGAGGGGATGTGGTCTCAGAAGGCGGGACTAGAGACAAGCATTTCCGAACACCATTGTTACTTTGAGAATTTGGAATCTGGCCAAAGTTAGACATTCATCAGTTCCATTTTACAGATGGGAAGGAGGCCGAGGTGGCAGAGGGTGATTCGCTCACAGCAAGCATCAGACTGTCCCAGAGATGTTATTAGGAGTCAAGGGCTTACCCTAGCCTTCACTACTGTACTCCAGATTCGCTGGCATTTGATGCACTAAAGTTCTATAGAATGACAGTAGGAGAGAGACAGGAAAGAATTCTAAACTTTATTTATTTATTTATTTTTGAGACAGTGTCTCATGTAGTGAGGGCATTCTTGAATCCACTAACTCAGTGGTTCTCAACCAATGCTGTGGCCTTTTAATACAGTTCCTTATGTTGTGATGACACCCCCCCCAAGCTATAAAGCTATTTTTGTTGCTACTTCATAACTGTGATTTTGCTCCTGTTATGAATCATAATATAAATATATGATATTCAGGTTATCTGATATGTGACCTCTATGAAAGGGTAGTTTGACTCCAAAAGGGGCACGATTCTTGGATTCAGAACTGTTACACTAAACAGACGAAGACCTTGAACACCCCATCCTTTTGCCTCTACCTTCCAAGTGCTAGGAATTACAGGTACACACCACCAAACTCAGCTAGAAACTTTAGTTTTCAGCATTGTGGAATAGTAATCTATTAAATAGAAGTTGTTGAAAAATTGTAGGATTTTTTTTCAAATGCCATGAAACATATTTTTATTGCAATATGTTCTCTGACACCTACCACATATTACTTCATTAAGGTCTTAGGTGGGTTTACCTCGTGGCAAGGAAAACAGATCTACTTCTATAATGAATGCTCTACCTATAACCTACTGGGCCAGCTGGTTACCTCCTTTTCTGTAGTGTCCTTTTGACAAGTTAATAAGACCATCGACAGTATTCTACTGACTTCTGTCCTGGTGTGATGCCTATTGCTCCGAAAAGTGTAGAACCAAAAGCAGCCAGTCAAGTCTGTTACTGAAGGAATCCAAAGTGGCTGCTCAAGTTAGGAACCCGGAGGCAGGAAATGAATGAAGCATAGTTAAGGGCGGGATGCTGCTTTTTGGCTTGCTCTGCATGGCTTTGCTCAACTTGCTTTTTAATACAACTCAGGACTACCTGACCTAGGGATGGTGCCACCCACAGTGAGCAGGGCTATTCCACATCAATAATTAATCAGGAAAATACCTACAGACTTGCCTATAGTCAAATGTGTTGGAGGCATTTACTCAATGGAGGTTCCCTCTTCCCAGATAACCCTAGCTCGTGTTATATTGATAGAAAACAAAACAAAATGGAACAAAGTAAAAACCAAACCAACCAACCAAACAAACAAAACTAATCTGCATATGTCCTTTGATCATATCTCAGGTAGAATATATGATTGATTGCCTTTCAACCACACTTTAAGAGAGACACATGCTGCCATTTAATAGACGGAGCAAATAAGACACCAAGAGAGACTAATGGGCCAGCAGGGAAGTTCAGGAAAACCCAGAGTTTGTGAAGCACACACGGTCTTCCTTTCAAGGTCTACACACTTATTTGTATGAATTTATTACCATTTTTAGTGACATTTAGAGTCAAATGTTGTCAAAAGAGTATGTTGGAAACCCTGAGACATGTTCTTTGTATTTTGAAATGATGAGGTCACAAGAGAATGTAGAACGGACGTTTGAAAGACAATGGAGGTGTACAGAGAGTAGAAGCCATCTGGTAGTATATTGAAGAATGTATGAGAAGTCTGGAAACAGTTCAGTTAACCTTTCTGATTCATCCCAAACCTCTATTTTTATTTCCTTTTTGGCATAATAACTTATTTTCCCCAGAACTTACTTTTGTGTGTCCTTTGCTTCTGGTACTTGACAGCGTTGCATCTTTTCTCTCCTTACTGGTTGGCCTTGAGTTCCTGCCTTTTTAGGATAGCTTCGGGTTGATGATCCGGTTTTGCTTCCAAAGAACCTGCCTCTCCTCACCCACAGGTGAGACAGGTGCTGGAGATGATCTGGCTCTCTGCCACGTCTCCTTCAGAGGTCCCTTCAAAAAATTCCTTTCAGTAGCCATAAAACTGAAAAGTCAGAACAAAACAAAAAACTAAGCAGACTGCTCCCCAGACCGATGCTGAGAAATATTCCATGTGGTGTCGTCATTCATTTTAAATGAGTCATAGGAGTGTGATATTGCTCCTCTTACCTCTGTAAGTTTCAATTTTTAGATAAGTTTGTTTAACTTATATTCCAAATTAGAGTAATGTTTTCCTGTACTAGTCTATTTTGAGCTACTGTAGCAGAGACTGGGTAATTTAAATGTAATGGCTCATAGTTATGGAGGTTGGGAGATCTGATGCCCAGGTACCCAAATCTAGAGAGGATCTTTGAGGACATAATCTGACAAGATGCACTGCATGTTAGTTCCACATTGTAACTACTGTGAAAGTGCTTTGGTAAGCACTGGTGTACAGCCACGTTGTGTTGAGTTAGTATAGCTGGATCACACGGAAGACCTATTGTTAAGTTTTCTTTTCTTTTCTTCTTTTGTTTTGAAATTGTGAAAGAACAAATTTAATTAATAATATAAAAAAATACCAGCAAGCACGAGATATCTTCCCCAGCCCCAAAAGCAAGGGTGGCTTGCAGACTAATGTAGAAAGCCATGGATCTAGCTGATACAGATTTCTGGTGACAATTTTTAGCTCCAAAAGGAGTACGAAGTCTCGAATTATTCTACAATAATTCGACTCTACAATAAAGGGCATTATTTAAAAAAAAAACATTTTATTGATTCCTTGTGAGTTTCACATCAGTCCTGCCTGTCTCCCTGTCCTCTCATATCCACCCTTCACCCTTGCAACCTCCCACCCCCAAAATAACACACACACACACACACACACACACACACACACACACACTCACCCAAAGCATAGAAATCATCTTGTTGTGGAAGCTATAGCAGTCACAGTGTATCTCACAGTATGTTTCTCTGTCCATACTTGCTCACTTGCAAATGTTTATTGCAATGAGTCACTGGTCTGGTTCGAGATCGCTGGCTTCTGTGATACCATCAATATTGGATCCTCAGGACTCTTTCTGGTCATCCCATTGCTGCCCAGTGTCATGGACATCCTGCAGCTTTTGGATCAACAGGACTGGCCCTTTCACATGTCTCAATCATTCACAGAGGATGTCGATTTTGGGGTATGCCAAGTCAGAGCCGTGGGTCTGGGTCTAGGTAGCAGCTGAGCTCACTAACATGCTTGCTCTTCTCCCTTATCTGCACCCCCAGGGCGAGCTCTCAAGCACTACTCCAGCTAGACCACCAAATGCCCTCATCGGCAGGAGGCAGAGTCGATTAATCCTCCCACACTTGAGCACCCCCTACCCATGGGCCAGCTTACACCCACTTCCACCATTAGGTCCAGCTCCAATGTGCTGCTTGCTCGAGGTGTAGGGCCAATGTGAGAGGTGAGGGATGGGGCCACCTCTCCAGCCAGGGAAGGGTGGGGCCAGATGTGTACAGCCGCTGGATATCCAAGTGGTTCTGGCAGCTGCCCCACAAGGGACGTCTACACGTTCTCTAGTGGTAATATGAGCCATGGTCATCAACACTGATCCCTGCTGCTGTGTAGCCAAGGACTCAGACATGGCTGTCAGTGGCAGCTTCAGCTGGGTCCTCACCATGGTCCCATGTGGTGCACTAGCCACTCACAATAGCTACTCCTCCAGTTCCACGTTTCTCCAGGATTCACAAGCTGCTTCACTCCTCTCCCATCTGATCCCACATACTAGCACATTGCGGTGGCTCCTGCTGCAGGCTGCCCATGTAGCTGGTGGGCCCCGGGGTGACATCCTCCATCTGTGCTGTGTGACATGTCAGCAAGTGGGCGTCTATGGTCCATGTGCCCAAGGGAAGGTCTGTGGGTGGCATGGCAGTCCGGGGGCCTGTTTGCCTTCCTCCTCCCTCCATGTGCTGTGTGGTGGTAGGTGTTGATGTTTAGCTTGCTCTTTTCTTCTTGTGAGGATGGAAATGTTTATTTTATACGCCAGACTGCAAACCAGAAGCCTTTACTGTCTCTTCTCTTCTTCTAGAAGTTTGAAGGTTTTCTTTTTTGTCATAACATTGTCTTTCACAAGCCCCTGAGGCACGCACACAACATTTTACAGATCAGTGGTTTAGTCCAGCGTTGTTAACCAGATGAGGGACTCAGGAGTCAAAAGCAAAGGCAAAGGCAGGAACGGAAACGCACACATGCACGCACGCACGCACGCACACACGTGCAACCCCTACCCCCCACACGAAGATAACCAGATCCTACCCCTATATCAATTAAGCCAGGATCTTGGGGAAAGCATTTTTATGTTGCACAATCTTCCTAGGAATTATAATGCCTATCCAGAGTTACAAACCTCTCTTCTCCCAGATCTAGATGCTAGCGCGGCCCTTTCTTTCCAACCCTAGAGGTAGACTAGAATGCAATAGCTACTTACAGTCCCATAGGAAGCTGGCAGGGCAGACTGGACCCACCACTCTTGCTCCTAGCCTGAAGCCACAACTCAGGGAAGCTGCACGTAGGCAGAGCTGCAAGGCTGTCTCATGATCCTGGCCTAGTGTTTACGGCCTGTGGGAACCTGCCCTGTTGAGCGTGCATTGGACCCAGGGTTGCTTCTAGGAAATAGATTGTAGCAGATACATTGTGATCTGAATCAGTTGATTTCGAGGACAGTTGGCCTACACGATCCCCAGCCATATAAAAGATGTCCCTTAATGGTCATGCTTCCAGAGAAAATATCCAACTCTGAAGGACCAAGACTCAGAGAGGGTTTACTCTCTCCTGGACTTTTGATACCACACAAAAGCAGATAAATACCTCAGTTGTAGCTCCCGAGACCCTGAACAGGGGCCTCAGCTAATCTGTGAGATACAGATGCGTACTATTTAAAAGTCAGCCTAGTTCTTGTCTGCAATTGGTCGTTTGGTGACGGAAAAATTAACACAGATATTTTGGCATAATGGAAAACTAACTTTGTGGCTAGATGTATTTGGGCTTATTTCTTAGCTCTGTTAATACCTGTGCCACTTCTGATTAATTATTTAGAGTCACTAGACTTCAGTTTTCTCATAAATAGAATAGAAAAAAAATATTCTTGCCTTGCTTGGGTGGCAAAGGGATTGTGAGATATGGAGATGTGTGCACATGTTCAATGCCGGAAGCTCTCAAGGGCTCAGAGCTGTTATCCTTATGTCCTCTAGGGTGCTACTGTGATGGAAATGGTGGCATCTGAAGGTGTCTTAGCCTGCCACAAAGAAGACACAGCTTTTCCTGATCCCTGAGAAGAGGGGCAGTCATGCAGGGAAAGCGCTCCGGAGGGGCTTGTATTACATTCCAACTTGCTTTCAGCAGGCCCATTAAAAGATGGACTTTGTAATGGCCAATGTGAATTTTTCCTGCTTGCAGGCTGAGGCTCCTCAGTTTATGCTCACCTTCTATGCAAATTCACAACTGACACAGATTTAGAGCTTTAGATATTAGAATAATAACTGCAAAGCAATTTATAGCACATGGAGTGTTTCCCATGACTATCCTCCAGTTTGGTCCTCACCACCGGCTGTGAAATAGGCCCTGTTTCCTCAGCTTTATGAGCAGAGAAATGGAAGCCCTCAGAGTATAGCTTATCCAAAGTTACAAAGCCATGGAGAGGCATAAATGAGAATTGATTTAAGGCCCACATCAGCAGTCTGCTTTCTTTCTCTGTAGCATGCTGTCTGGCTTTCTGATTCTTTTCTTCCCTAAGCTAACCAGCTCACTTAGTTCTATGTCTCTGAGGGGCTTACCTCCTACGTCTGTCAAACTAGAGAGCTAGTTAAAACTATTACCAGCTCATAAAACAGGCTGTGTTGCCTGGACCATGTCTTAGTCTGGATTAAGGGCACATGTGTGTCATTTGCACGAAGCCTTCCAGTCTCTCAATCATCCAGCCTTGTCTATCCGAGGTGTGAATATGTGTGGTGGGTGTGTGTGAGTTTGAGTATGTGAGTGTGTGTGTGAGTGTGAGTGTATGGGTGTTTGAGTGTGAGTATGAGTATGTGAGTGTGTATGTGTGTGTGTGTGTGTATGTGTGTAGTTTCCTTAAGATAAAGGTTTAGCACCTTCCAAACAAACAAACAAACAAACAAACAAACAAAAAAACCACACAGAAGAGAATAAGAGAACTTAATGATTTATTATCAACAAAATTAAGATTTTTAAATTAAAAAAATGAGGGTGTATGAAAGCATCCAGAAAATGCCAATGGCTAGATAATGAGTAAGTATATTTACTAAAACAAAATGCAGTTTCCTTAGGATTACCTGTTTGCGTCCCATTTCTTTCTTGGTTGCTGGGGCTTTTGAAGAGTTCTCTTCCCCACTGTTGTGATGATAGGCTTGACAATCACTCTGCTTGTGACCTGCAATATGTGTGTTATGGGTGAGTTTCATACATCTGCTCTCCACAAATGGCCAGCATGATCTTATAACTGGGATGCTGGGTCAGAAGTTTAGATGCCTCAATTAACTCTTACTGTACTGGCTCGAAGGCACTGCAGGGGCCTTGATGAAGTCCTACGTCTGCCAGCTCCTTTCTTCTTAGCGCTCCTTGTTGGAAGGCTGGGGGTATGGAGGCAGACCAGCTCTGTCCTCTTCCTCTCTCTTCTATGTCACCACTGTAAAAGTCTCCATCTTCCTCTAAGAGTTTTGCCTCTTTTAGCCTTGTTTTGTTTCGTTTTCTTGTTTAGCTTAACCGAGGAATTCACAATTTGTGAACAATGGAATTCGACTCAGGAATACCAGAGGTACAGATAACAGAAACTGCCAAGTGTATGTCCTCAAGCAAGCTGCAGTGTCAGGAGAGTATGTCCTGGCTGGGTACAAAGGCAATCCAGCACTTAAAATGTTAGTATTTCCTTACTCTTTATAAATCTCTTGGAGCTGACAGTGTAGTTCAGTAGGTAGAATGATTTTTTTCTTACAGTGCATGAAATCTGATCAACACCACCACATAAAGCTGAGCCTGGTGGTACATAGACATCAGAGGTTCAAGGACACCCAGCACTATTGAGGCCACCTGACACTCAGTCTCAAAAAACAGAACAAAATAAAATCTTAAAGATGTCTAGGCTTTAATTACTTGAAGTTGAGTTTGTTGGAATTGCAAAATTTACTGTTGTTATTTGCAAAATTATAGCACTTACTTTAAAGACTTGAAACAAAACATTATACTGGTGTGAGTTAAAGGTAAGTGAATGAGCCGATGGTTAACTTTAAGGGGTTCAAACGCCTTATTGCTGAAGAGATGTTCATACAGAGCAATCTGTGCTCTGTCAGCTGCCCTGCATGGAAAGGGTCCTTGGAGCATCTCTGAGGGTCACGTTACTCTTGGGAAGAATGAGAATTAGGTGAGATCTGGAATTTTTTTGAAGGTAAGAGAAACTTGATTCTAGGGTCCACAACCTCTGCTTTCTCCTCTTTGCTACATTAGCCCCACCCACGAGGAGCTGGTTGGGCTGAAAGAAGTCAATTTGTGTCTCTTTCTTTCACCGGCTGCCTCCAATCTTGGGATTCTTCCTCTGGCTAGCCTTAGGACCAGCCGTCTTCACATCAGCAGCCTGTTGGCTGTGGGCCTCTGGAGCAGCTGCTGCCCAGGCAACTCTGCTCGCACCCTAAGCTGACACATGACAACTTCTATTAGCCTGAGGTTCTCTGTGGGAAGCCAGTGGGCTCTGTCAGCTATCTCCCTTCTGTTTTGCCATCTGCTGGCTCCCAGGGAGATGGTGGCACAGGGCAGGTTAAAGAGGGTACCCAGAGTGAGGGCATAGTGCAGACCTAGAGGTGAGTGCATAGGGCTAACGTTCTCCCTCCTTGTCAGAGGTTGCCTGGCAGGAGTGGCACTTGTCCCTAAGAAAGTACGAGGTCAATCAGGCTAGGCTGGCCCATGCTGAGGGCATCCAAATTGTGTCCCACCCTCCATGCCAGGAATCACCATGTAGAAGTCGCATTTTGGCTTGGTTTAGACATGATCCAGGTGCTTTTCAGAGACTCTTGACATGCTCTTTGCACTTGTTTGAATGTTGTGGTTTTTAATGTCTACTCTGGTTTTTAGGTCTCTGTCTGTCTGTCTCGTGTGTGTGTGTGTGTGTGTGTGTGTGTGTGTGTATGCGCGTGTGTGGTGCAGATCCCTCCTATGGTTTTTCGGTATGTTCTCATATATGAAACTAAAGCAGCAATCACATGTGGTGAGGTGGAGTTGGACAGGCTGGTTGAGGGCAGGGCTTGGGCCTGGGAGGGGCTAAGCCATGTGTTCCTCCTGTTAGTGCAATGTGCTGGCGCAGTGGGAAGCTGCTGTACTGGGGCCCTCTCTCTCAGCCAGTGGTCCCACAGATTCCCAGACGCTACAGCTTGAAGGGAGGGGCCCAAGTGGTGGTGATATGGTCATTGCTCCTTCGTTTTCAGAAGGGGAAAATAAAGCTCAAGGGTAGGCAGTGGCCTATGAAAGGGACACACACCTACTTGGTAGGGGAAGAAGAACTAACTGAATTGTGTGCATGCTCGTGTACATGTGTTTTGTGTGTGTGTGTGTGTGTGTGTGTGTTTATCTGTTTATATGTACTAGATATGTAGTACATATGTACACATGTACTACAGTGGTCACAGTGTGCAGAAGTCTAGAGATTTTTCCTAACTGGATGAACGAGCCATCCCAGGCCTCTAAGTTTATCACATGGTACTCTCCTCTCCACCAAAAAGGATCTGAGGTGACTCATGATTAAGGTGACCACGAGCTGCAGACGTGGCAAGTGACCTGGCATTTGCCTAACTTGGGTTTGATTACCCAGTGATGAAAAGAGAGACCATATATTTCCATTTCTCTGTTTCTCCCTATATGCCAGTTCAGAAGTGCATCAGTGTAGGCGTAAACCACTTGGTCTTTTAACCCAGAATTCCTCAGCTTCCTTTTTGAGGGAGGAGTGCTGGTGGGCTCTAATCCAGGCTACTGCAACAACTGGGCTACATCTTTGCTCTCTCAAAGGCCTCTTGTTGATCCTTAAATATTCCTCTTTGGCCAAGTTGCCACTGGGACAGCCAGCTTATACTCTCCCAGAGGGTTCGGGTGAGTCCTTGAAAGTAGGTGTTGGGAAGACTCATGGACAGGTGCGTGAAGTAAGTCACCCAAGACTGCCTGTGGTCTAATAATGGACTTCACAAGTAATTACACGGAATTCACTTTCTTCATCCGTAAAGCAGGACTATTCCCGAGGACCCAGAATGCCTTGAACATCTGCTTTCACAAATTAATTTCAGTAGGTAGCCTGTTCTGTGCCCTGGTTGCCTCTTCTTCATTAACTTCTGTGGTGATGTGATTAGGGCCACATCTGGACTGTATGTTAGTGGTTGGACAGGCCAGATGTTCCACCGGGGAGATACTGACTCATAGTCAATACTGCAGATGCCTTCCTCTGCTGTTTCCGCTGGCTACCACACTGTGGTCTCAGCAATGGGTTCAATGACTGCTCAAGGACACAACATGGCTAGAATCTAATGTCTGGTAACAGAGGACAGTGCTGTTTGTGCTTTTTGTTATCCTACCTGATAAGTAAAATCGGAAGGTCCAGAAAGGTAGTGAGGACTTTGGTGGAAGACAGTTGACTTCCATTACAAAGCAGATGATCTTGAATGGTTACATCTCACGTGGAGGGACAGCAAAGGGGTCTCCTTAGGACTGTCAGACAGACAGGATGCCTGATTTTGGGAGAACATAGTCATCGTAGAGAGAGCTTACTTTTAAAAATGTCTCACATGTAAATCGAAGTTTGTCTTCCCCCAAGGGAAGAAAACATTCCTAGATGAATTTGTTGAGAGCTGTGGAATATCATGAGACCTCAGCGAGTAACAGATAAGAGAGATGGACTACCTTAGTACCAGTTCCACCTCAGCTCCCTGTGTTGTGTGACCTTACGTAAGTTTCAAGATCTCCCACATAGGGTTATTACACGGATTACAAGAATTACACGAGATAACTGTCAGTATAATCAGGGTATCATGGCATAGTGGTGGGGCCTTGTAATCATAAACCACTTTGGGTTTACCTAGAGTTTAATAGACCCTGCAGAGTGTAATAGATGGAGCACAAACTCATTCTGTGCCCTTGAGAAAAAAAGGGCATGGGGATCATGTCAATGTACCAGGAAGATAAACAGTCTTTAAGTCACTCTGGGGATGTGAATCTCATCAGTGGTCAATGGTGAATCATCTGATAAAGGATGCTGGGAGAGTCCCTTCTAAAGAGAAGTTTGATGTCTCCATCTCAAGCAACCTCAGCCTTGATATGGGCAATTTGCTCATAGATGGGCCTCTCAGCTGTACTGCGAATGGTGTAGAAGGCAGCTTGAGCCAAAGTACCTTCTTGCAGACCCAGGAGGCTACCAGAGAGAGGTCATATGAGCATAGAAAGGTGAAGTGAGAGGTTTCCTCTCACATGTCTAAGATCTACCACCACATCGTCTGTTTGCATTGTTCTGTTGGACATTGGTCATGGAGAAGGAACACTAGGATTAGGATTAATCAACTTTCTCAATGAAGTTCTGAGTCTCTAGTTCTTCCTTCTGACCATGCCTTGATGATATTCAGTCATAATGAAGGACTAAAGAGAGGCTTTATTCCACAGAGGGCACCAGGAAGATAACTGTCTACAGGATGGAGTAAAGTAGGTCATCCTGGGTGACCACTGTTGAATCAACCCTTCCAGAGGCCTGACAGTATTTTCTTTTAATTTTTACGGATAAATTTTACTCAAAACTGTAAGACAAGGCTTAAGAGTTGTTCTCAGATTAATATAAGACAGGTGTGAGTTTAATCTTAATTTGTATATACTAGCTGGACACTGAACCAGGGTCTCCTCCTCTAGATCATAAGGGTGAGGACATTAATGAAGGTCTGCTGGGAGAAGACCTGAGATCACATATCAGGCTAAACAGTGTCAAGTTCTAGTCTAGATAATAGATATATCTTTTCCTCCTCTTCCTCTTCTTCCTCCTCTTCCTCTTCCTTCTTCTCCTCCCTCTCATTTCCATGTCACTTTCTTCTTCCTTAGCATCTTTCTGAATTGACGATCCTAGTCAAAAAGAGCATCAGATAAGACAATAGGAGAATGAACCATGTAGGAAAAGGGCAGCCAGACATTACCTCTCCATGTCTAAATTCAGTATCAATGATCTCGCTTGTTAATGGGAAGTTATCTGTCACCCAGGTGACTAGAGAGGAGGGTTCCTTGTTCAAGTTTCCATAAAAGTTATTCAAGAGATAAGCCTGAAAAGAGCTGCTATCTGGTGCCAGAGAGGCCATGCACAGATAAAAGGAGATGAGGAACAGGGAGATACATGGATGGTTAAACTCTAGGCAGCAGAAGGGTTAAGGGCAGATGGACATGCTTAGGAGCAGAGTCCTCCCAAGGAGCACTATTCTAACAGCTTTCTGGGAAAGCTTTCTAAAAGAGAAGAAGGATTTTTGACTCTCCAAAGGCTAGGCACTTAGATGTGCCATTCTCTCTAGTGGTTTTGCTTAAGGCTCTTAGGAGCTGAGAAATCATCTTGTGTCATCAGTAGGTAGAATGGAAACCCTAGAGACATGACAGCACTTGCTCCCAACCTTATTGACCAGAACTGGGCAGCTAGAATGTATGTATGTATGCTTGTGTATACATGTGCTTGTGTATATGAGGATACACATGTGTATGCTTATGAGGGATAGATAGAGGATAGCTTTGGATTTCCTTGGGTACCACTTTTTTTTTTGTCAGCAAGCCCCCAGGGATCTATCTGTCTGTCTCTGCCTCCCTGTTGATGTGGAACTAGAGACATGAGCCATTATACTCAGCTTTTTATTTTTGTATAGCTGCTGGCAATTGAACACAGGTCCTCACGCTTGCAAGGCAATCAGTCACTTTGCTGACTGGCTGATCTCTCAAGCCCGTAAGGGAAATGTGGAAGCTAGCTTCAAAATGGCCACTCGGTGGCACCTAGCCTGATAGCCACGTCACCTTGTAAGACCCTGACGAGCCTCAGCTTCCCGGAGACCCCCTGAGTGAATCACATGGAGCCTGGTCGATGCAAAGAGCATGAGGATTTTTATTTCAGTGCACTGAGGATGTCCCTGACCCTCAGGAAAGGAGGCGACCCCGCACAGCTTGTGCAGTGAGCTTTTATACAGTTTTCAGGGCAGCAGCCATTAGACACAATGTGATTGGTAGAACTGTGTGACTTTTTAAACTGATTGGTCTTTTAGGGAATGAAGTGGCAAGGACTTCCCTTGTCTGAAGGTGGGCAAAGGTTCACCCTGCAGAGTGTCCCCCAACCCACAGCTAGTTTCTCACCCTGTGATCTGAGGAACGTTAATTAGCTTTTCCCTTCCAGAGAGTTCTGCTACCTTTCTAAAGTTCCTGAGCTTATCTTATTAAGGGAATTCCTGGCCTCCTGGTGTTTTTCTAAGATGTCCCTGTTTACTCAGATCTTACAATCTTATGATTCCCACACATTGAGCATGGGCTGAACTCCCTAACTTACTCTCACAGTATAGAATAAAGCAGAAGCAACTAGATGCCACCTCAAGCTGAAGTACTAAGTACTAAGTAGAAGGTACTAAATCTCCTGCCTCAGCTGTCATCTCTCTGCTTCTTACTCAGGCATTCAATAGATGTGCCAAGGAACACCTGGCTTGTTTCACCCATTAATTGGAACTTTGATATGGGAGAGAAGATCATGCAAGACTAGATTCCCATGTCTCTGCACGGAGACAGCCAAACTTAGATACTTGCTAAAACAAAAAACAAAAAACAACAAAAACAAACAAACAAAAAACTATTCATGCTCTCTATATCTGGGGTTCTATGGACACCAACATCCCCTTCTACATAGCTATTTCCCCTCCTCTCACTTCAAGTGCCAGAAATCAACTCAGCATCCATACTGCCACATTGATGTTTGGTGCCTTCCCTTCTTGCTCAGGAGCCAGAACAATCAAAGCAGTCCTGTCTCTGGCTTGGCTGAATAAGCAAGAACCGGGGGTAGAGGGGCAGGGGCTAGGTTCACCAGCTGGGAGAGCCCATGGTTACTCTTTTGGCTTTGTCTTCACCCTGAGTGACACAGCACCAGCATCTGTGCACTGCCCCAGAGGGCACTCAAGGCATCTGACCTTTTCATCCCTGGGAGGCTGTGGTCTTAAGAGAAGAATGGCATAATGGCTCTCTGTTCTTAGTGGACTTTGCTGAGCTAAGCTGAGCTAACAGGAGCATCATAAAAGCCCTGGGGTGAACAAGGGTTTTCTGAAGGTCATCTTGGCCATTCTTCTGCATCTGGGAAGGGCAGCTAATTAGTGATTTGGCAGGCTAGAGATGCACAGAGAAGGTGACTCTTTCATTTAGGATTGCAAAAAGGTTCTGCAAGATCCTCAGTTAATAATGTAGGGCATTTTCACCCCTCATGGTCAGTCCTGTACATGTCTCTTTTCTTCCAATATTCTGCTAATTTTCTCTTTTCTATGTGAGCCAGCTTGAACTGCAGAGGAAGGAAGACACAACCATTAGTTACTCTTGCCCTTCCATGTTCCTCTTCATCTGGAAAAGTTTCATTAAGAAAGGAATTCAGGGCTGGGCAGGAATTGCTTAGTGGGGAAAGCACCTGCTGCATTGGTGTGAGGACCAGACTTCAGATTTCCACATAAAGCTGGATATGGCAGTGCATGTCTGCAACCCAAGCTCATGAGCCAGGTAGAGTGGCATACACAGTGGTGACCAAGACAGTTTCAAATAAGGTAGAAAGCCAGCACTGGCACCCAAAGTTGCTCATTTGCTTCTCTCTCTCTCTCAGTCATATACACATCCCTATCTTTCACTCCCCCTCTGTCTCCCCCTCTCTCTCCCTCTTCTCTCTTTCTCTCTCTGTGTTTTGTGTGCGTGCATGTGTGCGTGTGCGCGCGCGCGCGTGTGTGTGTGTGTGTGTGTGTGTGTGTGTGTGTGTGAGAGAGGGGGGGGAGGGAGAGGGAGAGAAGTGAGGGGAAGTGAGGGGAGGGGAGGGAAAAGGAAAGGAAACAGAATAGTCTACTAATCGACACCACCAGGTGAGCTATGGTGTGTGAATAGGTAAGAGCAAAGTCAGAGATGCAGGGACTTTGTGCTTTGGCTTCCAGAATCGTCCTGTGCCACCTGAGGAGTGGCACCAAGAATGAACAAGCTCCAAGGACATAGCAAACTGAAGAAGATTTCATTGGCTAAGACCAGACAGACTTACAGCCCAGGACCCAGACTTTTGTCTTTCCTGTCTCATGGTCTTTTCCAAAGATCTGTTTCATGGCCTGAGTCACTATACAGGATATGACTGCTGGCTTTGGTGAGGAGAGAAAAATAAATCCTGCCCCTTTCTCAAGAAATAAACGTACAAGCTCTTTAGGCTCATTAAACAGGCGGCTACCAGGCATCGCCGGCTTCCAGTGGCTCTTACCAAATAGCATTTTGATGAGTTAAGTGTTAACGAATCAGAAACATATGGATAACATTTCCCTGAGAACACAGGGCTTTCTGAAACAAGGAGAGTCACCCCATCCCCTTGGGCTCTGGGCCTCGGTGTCAGAAACACATCTCCCCTCTGTGGCTTACTGGTCAGACTGACTGCTCACTCTTTGGCCACCCAGCTTGCTCTGTTTTCTCCTGGAAGTTGTCCTCATCTCCTGTGGTTTAGTGGCCAAGTGGCTGGCTGGGGTGGGCCTAAAGCAGAAAGGTCACTGACTGAGAAAGATGAATGAGAAAAGGAAGGAAGGCTGGGAAAAGGCAAGCCAAGCACTTGGAGATGATGGACCGTATGCTAGCTGGAGAAGTCACTGTGTTTGTAGAGGCCTGTTGACTTCAGGGTCTCAGCTCCATGGAAAGCAGTTAGCAAGGTTTCCTCTCTTTCCAGGCAACCAATGAGTCTCCTAATTTGTGTGTATGGTTGCTTGTTTTCCTAGGCTGCCAAGATCTTTTTGTAGATTCCTGTGAAGGCCTTGCTAGAGTCTGGGGAGACAATTCTGAAATGAGGCACTGATGAACAGAAAACCAAGCCTTCTGATGACTTTAAACTTCCAGCTTCTAAAACCTGAAACCCGGACCTAGATAAAGCTCCCCATCCACTGCCACAGTGCTTGTGGTTATTTAGGTTTACATTTATTTATTTACTTCTTGGGGGCAGTGGAGAGAAAGCTCATTCTCCATTTGGTAGTCCCAAGACAACAAGAGTCAGATCTCTCTTTCCATCAAGTGGGTCCTGGAGATCAAACACAGGCCGTCAGGCTTGGCAGCAAGCAGCTGAGCCCTCTTGCCAGACCATTATCCAGTTTCTTATATTATCATAGTAATAAAGATGGGTGACCCTAGTTTCAAATAGTTTGCCACGAGGGACCCCAGAAAGCACTGTTGGGAGGGGTGCCTCCTGTTTGCTTCTCTTGAATCTCAGATTTGAGCTGGGAACAATGCATGGCACGTCAAAAGGTAAAGTATAGTATACATTGAGTTTGCATTTTCTTCCATGATGTTGCTTCCAGTGGCCATTGATTTCTATGATCTACTGGGAAACAGGTCGGGGGCTTGAGTTCCTACTACTCTGCTTTCTGCCTGGTATAGGGACTTCAAGCCTCAGGATGGAATGATGGTGGGAGTGGGGGTGAGGGTGGGAGATGCTCAAGGAGTATTAGTGTTAATGAGCATGTCTCTTTCATGGCCACTTGGGATCAGAGCTGATGGACATCCACCGAGAGGATCCTCTGAGAAAACAGATGTTATCGCCCCCATCCTGGTGTGCTCCTAGAGTTGCTAACCTACAACCTGTTCCTTGTGGGTAAAACCACATTCCTGGGATCAGAGAGAAAGCCTAGGGAAGAGAGGTCTGTGGGAGGAAGCTGTTGGGGTGCTGGTGCCTGTGATAAGGGTTGAACACATGTAAGCAGGGCACAGTCACGAATCCCTATCTATGTCCTACCTGATTCACAGTATCCACTGATGCTCATCTGTGTCTGGCTCAAGTCTTCACACAAGAGGAACGAAGGTATCACACTAAATAAGATGCCCAGAAATGCATTTATTTGTGGAGATCTGGAGCTATAAATTTGAGTTCACATTGCCTGTATCTTTTAAGAGAAGCCTGTTCAGCTCTAATGGCCTTCTTGGCTCCTTCTTGTCCCTGTCATGTAGCATTTCTCGACCTTGCAGTATTTAAGTCCTGTTTATGAAGGGTCTTCACACTGACACATCTCTTTTTTGGTTGCTATTAGCTCTTTGCAAAGTTTGCACACTGTATTTTGATCATACTCCACCTTCTACCATTTCCTCCCAGATTCACCGCTTTCCCTACCCATCCAACTCTGTGTCTTTCTTTTCTTCCCCCTTCACCAATTTGTACTGTCCATATATTAGATGGGTGGCCTTCCATTTGAGGATGGTCTGCTAAAAAAGGGCTACATTCTTAAAGAAAACCAAGTGCCCCTTTCCTAGCAGCTATCTACAGCTCTTTAGCTAGGGATGTGACTTCATGCCTACTTTCGCTCTCCAAGCTAGGATTTAGTGGATCTTGAGATTGTATAGGCCTGGTCCATGCCACTTCAATCAATGTGCAACTGTCCTGGTGTGTCTTATTTCCTTGTATACGTCTATCACCTCTGGCTCTTACAATCTTCCCGTATCTTCATCTGCGGTGATCCCTGAGCCTTGGGAGGAGGGAAGGAGGGACTATGATATATATGATCCACTTAGAGCTGAGCATTCTGCAATCTCTTATTCTCTGCACTCTGGCCACTTCTTAGTCCTTAATACTATATAACATGCTCCTTGGCCTTGTGGAGAGTAATAGCCTTTCCAAGCACCTTGACGTTCAGTGAGCTGGGTGGTTGGGTAGTTGTGGTAAGGAGATAGAGGTAAGGAGGACTGCCGAAGCCAGATGAAGGTGGAGAGCAGCCAGAGTACAAGTAGAAGAGGGGAGAAGATATGCAGGATGAGAGGAAGAAGAGAGTCGTGCCTTGTTTATATCCCTCAATATCCTGCCCAAAGGATTCACACAATCATTAATTCCTGTTGGATCCTGGGCTCACAGCCCATCTTGAAGCCTTTCCTGATGTGCTTCACTAGAAGCAGATGTAGACTGCCAGATATTTCCTTCAGGAACTGGGACTTCTTCACACCCGTCCCAGGGCAGTCTCTTCCTTCCAGGCTTTTGAAGGAACAACATTTTATGGAGTGGTCAAAAATGTCAGTCCTGAGCCCTGCAGTCTCCAGACAACCAGAGCCTTTCAGCTCTCTGGACTCCCTGCCTCCATCACCCCTCTGTTTGTGCTAGTCTTTTTGCTCCATCCTTGTCAGCTCCCATGGCTTTGGCCTTGGTCATCTGTGGGTGGCTACCATGTGTTTTCACAGTTTTTTTCATGACTT
>JADRCD010238059.1:0-58993 GCA_019843815.1 Montemys delectorum
TATGTGATTCTCTTTCTTTTCAGTTACTTTTGTGTGCTGTATTTTTTCATCCACCCATTAATTGATAAATATTTGGTTTATGTTAGGTTTTCTATTGCTGTGATCCACATAAAAACAGTTGTGAATGAAAGAGTTTACTTTTCATTATCCAAGCAGGAAAGGAACCTGGATCCATTAGCTGATATAGATGCCATGGAGGGGTGCTGTTTACTGGCTTATTCTTCATGGTTTGCTCAGCCTGCTCTCTCTCTTCTTTTTTTCAGTCTAAAAAGGTTAGTTTACTTGTTATACTGTGTATACAAATGCATGATTGTTACTATATGCATACAAATACAGATGATCTTTACTGTAACACTCATCACAGCTAAGACAGAAAATACTTCTATTCCTGCCAAGAAATGTCCTCTTCGTCATTTACATCAATTCTCCATCACCCTTCAGCTTGAGATATTTTCCCTCTTCTTTCTGTTATTGTGGGTTTAGTCATCTTTTCTGGAATCGGTTGACTTAGAGTCATGCTTTATACAAATGTTCATGTCTAAGTCTTAAAATTTGGCATGGTTTTTTTATTAGATATTTTCTTTAGTTACATGTAATATGATCTCTCCTTTCCCAGTTTCCCCTCTGAAAAAAAGGAAATAAAATAAAATACAATAAAAATAAAAATTGAAAGAAAAACAACAACAAAAAGCCCTGTTCCCTCCCCCCTCCCATTCTCACCCACCTACCCTCTCCTGCTTACTAGCCCTGGCATTCCCCTAACCTGAGGTAAAGAACCTTCACAGGGCCAAGGGCCTCTCCTCCCATTGATGAATAACTCGGCCATCCTCTGCTACATATGCAGCTAGAGCCATTAGTCCCACCACGTGTACTCTTTGGTTGGTGGTTTAGTCCCTGGAAACTCTGAGGGTACTAGTTAGTTCATATTGTTGTTCATCCTTAGGGACTGCAAACTTTTCAGCTCTTTGGGCCCTTTCTCTAGCTTCTAGCTTTGGGGACCCTGTACTCAGTCCAATGGGTGGCTGTGAGCCTCTACTTCTGTATTACTCAGGTACTATCATAGCCTCTCAGGAGACAGCTATATCAGGCTCCTGTCAGAAAGCACTTGCTGGCATCCACAATAGTGTCTGGATTTGATGATTGAATATGGGAAGGATTCCCAGGTAGAGCAGTATCTGGCTTGTCCTTCCTTCATTCTCTGCTCCATAGTTTGTCTCTGCAACTCTGTCCATGGGTATTTTGTTTCCCTTTTTAAGAAGAAATGAAGTATCACACTTTGGTCCTCCTTATTCTTGAGTTTCTTGTGGTTTGTGGATTGTGCTTTGTGAATTCTGATCTTCTGGGCTAATATCCACTTATCAGAGAATGTATACCATGTGTGGTTTTTGTGATTGGGTTACCTCACTCAGGATGATATTCTCCAGATCCATCCATTTCCTTAAGAATTTCATAAATTCATTCTTTTTAATAGCTGAGTAGTACTTTACTGAATAGATGTACCACATTTTCTGTATCCATTCCTCTGTTGAGGAACATCTGGGTTGTTTCCAGTTTCTGGCTATTATAAATAAGGCTGCTATGAACATGGTGGAGCATGTTCCCTTACTACATGTTGGAGCATCTTCTGGGTATATGCCCAGGAGTGGTATAGCTGGGTCCTCTGGTAATACTATGTTAAATTTCCAGAAGAACCACCAAACTGATTTCCAGAGTGGTTGTACCAGCTTGCAGTCACACCAGCAATGAAGAAGTGTTCCTCTTTCTCCACAACCTCTCCAACATCTGCTGTCACCTGAGTTTTTTTATCCTAACCATTCTGACTTGTGTGAGGTGGAATCTCAGGGTTGTTTTGATTTGCATTTCCCTGATGACTAAGGATGTTGAACATTTCTTTAGGTGCTCCACACAGATTTGGTATTCCTCAGTTGAGAATTATGTTCAGCTCTCTATCCCATGTTTTAATGGGGTTATTTGGTTTTCTGGAGTCTAACTTCTTGAGTTCTGTGTATATATATTGAATATTAGCCCTCTATTGGTTACAGGATTGGTAAATATCTTTTCCCAATATATTTGTTGCCTTTTTGTCCTATTGACAGTGTCTTTTGCCTTACAGAAGCTTTGTAAGTTTATGAGGTCCCATTTGTCAATTCTTGATCTTAGAGCAGAAGCTATTGGTGTTCTGTTCAGGAAATTTTCCCCTGTGCCCATGTGCTTGAGGCTCTTGCCCACTTTATTTTCTGGTAGTTTCAGGGTATCTGGTTTTATGTGGAGGTCCTTGATCCACTTGGACTTGAGCTTTGTACAAGGAGATATCAGCCGGCTCTCTTATAGAAGCCAAAAGTACCAGGTTACATCACCCACATATCCTGGTCACTCTTACATTAATCACTAAATAATTAAATGTTCTGTAAGTTTGCTGACAGGCTGACCTATTGGAGGCATTTTTTCAAGTGAGGACGCAACCTTCTAGGTGACTCCAGATTGTATCAAACTGACAGAAATTCTTTCAGCACAGTTTGTTTGTATCTTGTAGCTGTGGTATAATAGGAATATTTTATTTAGGATCACTTTTCCAACAGTTATCTATTGGTTAGCAATTGAGAGTGTAAAATTTTTCATGTAACCTAGGCAAGATGATATATATGTATGTGTGTGTGTGTGTGTGTGTGTGTGTGTGTGTGTGTGTGTATATGCATGCTTAGAGGCTTAAAACATAAGAGAGTATATGAAAGTGAATTATATTCTGTATATTTACTGTCATCTTAACTGGACTTGAAATTTTCTACAAGGTGCTTCTCCAATACTTTATTTTTCCTTTCTTTGCAAGCTACACCTGTCTTTTCCTAAACCTTTTATCTCCTGTGGTAATATACATAGCAGATGGCAATTTAGTATTTCTGATAAATGAATGAATAAAAAAAGGAAATTGACCTTCCCCCTTGTAACAGATAGAGATTCATTTCCCTCTGTAGTTCTAACTCATCCTTATTTCAGATGTGATTATACATAGACACACCTTTCATCCTCAAGAATACCCTATTTGTATGACCATTTTATACACATCCTTTGCTTTAATCCACAGTGACAACAAGCCCTCTAAAGCAGCACAGAACAGAAGCACGAGATGTCCTCACTGATACAGTGTAAAAAAATTAAAAAATGCAATGAAACATGCTAAGTGATTTCAACATCTGTAAGCTCTAGTTGAGTACTCAAATTAATTTTACTCCATTCTTATTCAATATATATATATATATATATATATATATATATATATATATATATATATAGCTTTTTCTACTTTCCCTCTTTTAAGTTATTTCAAGTTCTTTTTCAGGAAGTTTAGTTGACTTTTCAGTTATTTTTTAAGTATGGATTAGATGCCACATTTTGTCAAAAACTAATCATCCAACACTGATATGTTATCTGAATAAGATAGACTTCATGATTACATGATAATGAAACTAATTTTCAAGTACTATAGCAGAACTGAATATAAAATGGGATGACCAATACAGTGTACAATCAAAGTAAGTAAAAATGAGTGATTGCAAATGTAGAGAATTTTGAGAACATTACTGCCAAAACCATAGCATTATTTCCCCTCATACATTTTATTATTGTTTGTCACTGCTCTCAACTACCTGTAGTACACAATCTTAGCCCTCAGCTTTTGTGTCACATTTTAGAATTTCAATTCCTTTACTTGTTCACCCACCCAACAACAAGATAACTGAACTTAGTGTTTGATGTGTAGTTGTACTTTTTGTATTTTATACTATGTCAATGGTTCATTATACTATACTATAAGTTGGGTTACTGTGAAATGAACGCTTTAATCATTTTGCAGGTTTATGAAACTGTCCGGCAGGAAGAAAAGGACCTGAAACACAGAGTTCAAGAACAAAAGGACTCGAAGTCAAGTTGAACCTCAATCAAGACTTCATACTTTACTTTTGGGGTTCAGCATTTATATGTACAAACAGAAATTGGATCTCTAGGTTACAATGATATTTGCATAACATAAACATTTCGGGAGGAGTCAGGAAAGGAGTCAGGGGCAAAGGTCACCAGCAGCTTGACATCTGCAGATGTCCTCAGGCAGTAGGTGTTGTCATAGGCATATTTGAATCTCAGCATGAACTTCCTGGGCAGCTTCTTTCAGAGATAAGCTGATAGTCTGCAGAAAGACTTTTGTCTTAATTCCCCAGGTGACCCCCTTGGGCAGAAACCGCCAAAGTCTGGAGGCTGAACTAGGTGGGGGAGGCAACAGGTTTATATTATTAAAATATAAATTTAACATGTGTATGTACATGTACAGATAAAATGTGATTAAAACAAACAGAAACAGAATGAATGGAATTTAATGGAATTTGTTTTTTCAATTAGTCATGAAAATTTAGTACCTGTTTCTTTATATAATTACATATTCCTATACTATCAGAGAAATCAGCAAGATAGATTTTGACAATTTTGTAACATGGATAGTGCAATTTACATTCCTTAGAGCAATTATGTATTAGGGTTCTTTGTCTTAGATTGGTATCCTCCACAAACCCCTTTTTGATATGATTGTTTGCATGTTCTTGGATGTCTACACTTTATTGAAGTTATAATCCATTTTCCTTTTGATTTCAGATAGTAGAAAACTAAATTTTTGTTTAGATGTAGGCTTAGTTTCACCATTTGAAAATATATTTCGAGGTCACACATATCAGTACAGGGATACAATTTTTTTTTTTCAAGGATGAAATTTTTTTCATATTGTTTACCATGTTTTAACTTTTAAAATATTTTTATTGGATATTTTATTTATTTAAATATCAAATGTTATCCCCTATTCCAGTTTTCTCTCTGGAAAGCCCCATCCCATCCTACCTCCTCCTGCTTCTATGAGCATGATCCCCTACCCACCTACCCCTCCCACCTCCCTGCTCTGGCATTCCCCTATACTGGGTCATCAAGCCTTCCCAGGAGCCAGAGCATCTCTTCTCATGGATGTCCAACAATGTCATCTTCTGCTACATATATGGCTGGGCCATGGGTCCCTCCGCTTGTACATTTTGGTTAGTGGTTTAGTTCCTGGGAACTCTGGGGGCGGGGGTCTAGTTGGTTGATATTGTTGTTTTTCCTCTGGGATGCAAACTCCTTTGCCTCCTTCAGTCCTTTCTCTAACTCCTCCACTGGGGACCTCATGTTCAGTCTAATGGTTTCATCCACCTCTGTATTTGTCAGGTTCTGGTAGGCCTCTTAGGAGACAGCTATATCAGGCTGCTGTCAGTAAGTACTTCTTACTTCTTGGCATTAGCAATAGTGTCTCGGTCTGGTGTCTGTGTATGGGATGGATCCTTAGGTAGGGCAGACTCTGGATAGCCTTTCCTTCATGCTGTGTTTCACACTTTGTCTCTATATTTCATCCTTTGAGTATTTTGTTCCCTTTTCAAAGAAGGACTGAAGCATTTACATTTTGGTCTTTCTTCTTCTTGATTTTTGTGTGAATTTTATGAATTGTATTCTGGTTATTTGGAGCTTTGGAGCTAATATCCACTTATCAGTGAGTGCATACCATGTATGTTCTTTTGTGATTGAGTTACCTCACTCAGGATGATATTTTCTAGTTCCATCCATTTGCCTAAGAATTTCATGAAGTCATTGTTTTTAATACCTGAGTAGTACTCCGTTGTGTAAATGTACCACATTTTCTGTATCCATTCCTCTGTTGAAGGACATCTGGGTTCTTTCCAGCTTCTGGCTATTATAAATAAGGCTGCTATGAACATAGTGGAACATATGACCTAGTTATATGTTGGAGCATTCAAAGTAGGTCTACTATCAAAAACTTTTACTCAGCTTCTTCAAATTTATTTTGGGAGTCATTAGTTATCATAATTTAGAATCATATATCATAATAAAATAAGTGAAATTGCTCCATGCAGAAATAAGCTCTAATTCCAATTTTTATTTTGCATATTGTTTTATACAATAATTGGTGAATTGTTTAATATTTTATTGTATAGATTCTCTCCATCTTTGACTCTGTCTCTGTTTCTCTGTCTTTCTATCTCTCTGTCTCTCTGTCTCCCTCTGTCTCTCTATTCTCTCTCTATGTGTGTCCCTCTCTCATTTGTGTGTGTGTGTGTGTGTGTGTGTGTGTGTGTGTGTGTGTATGTATGTGTGTTTGCAGAAACTTCTGCCATGGCACATATGTGGTAGACAGTAAAGTACTTTCTAGATTTGGTTTTCTCTTTCTACCATATAGGCCCTGGAGAAGCTAACACAGGTTATAGGTCTTGGTAGATACTACATTCTACACTTTAATATTCCAATGAATGATAAAGAATAATTCTTGAAATTAATAAATTATAGCAAAGTCAGGGCATCTTCATATGCAGCTTAATATAGCAATTTTTTATAGTCAATTAAAAATTAAAATTTGATATTAAGAATACAAAGTAAGCTATGTTTATACCAAACAAAATATATAAATAAGAATAAATTATTTATGAAATATACATATAATACATTATAAAACTGATTTTTTATAGAATAAAATTATTCATATCTGAAGGATGATGCTCATTAATTGAAAAACTCATTACCATTGAGATATTAGTTATTCTAAATATGTACTATAGATTTAAAGCTATTGTTAGATATTGACAAACTGTTCATAATATTTAGTGAAGAGGAAAAGACCCAGAGTAGCTAACACAATATAAAGAAAAAATTTTGTGTTTTAAGCTGAATGGCATAATTAAATATCTAGACACAATGGAAAGAACTTGATACTGTTTCTACTCATGTTAATATAGAAAATCAACAAATTAGAATAAGTTAAATAAAAGTACACCTATGTCAAATAACTTTGTATTTCACACAAAAAAATAATTAAGGAGAGAAAATAATCTTTTCAAAAGCTCATAATACCACAAATAGTTTCCACATTATAGGAAAAAGGAACACAAACATAACTGTGCAACATTAATAGTACTTAAATATTGCTTACATATGAAAATATGAAAAATAAAAGTATAAAAGTTAAAATATTTCAAACCATAACAAAATGTCTACTCATACTTTATCTCCTATTGGGAAGACAGTAGAAATCTTTATAGTCAGTGGTTTGACAATTTTAAGAATAACAACAAAATCTTTTTCAACTAATGAGGAAAATCATATGTCAAATATTTTATGATCATTGCCTTGTGTTAAACAAAATATTTTGTTAATAAAATCAAATATCATGTTGGGAGATATTTTTCATTTTCTTTTTGTTGAAGTAGGTTATTTTCTCATACAATTTATTGTTAGTATAATTTCCTCTCTCTCTCTTCCTTAGTTCTTCCCTAACTCTCAGCCCCTCTGGATCCACTCCCTTTCTTTCTCTCATTAGAAAAGAGTGGACTTAGAAAAGCTAAGTGATACTCTATTGTGTAAGTGTACCACATTTTCCATATACATGCTTCTATTGAGGGACATCTGGGCTTCTGGCTATTATAAATGAGGCTGCTATAAATATAGAGGAACATGTGTCCTTGTTATGGGTTGGACCATCTTTTGGGTATATACCCAGTTGTGATAGAGCTGGGTCTTCAGGTAGAACTATTTCTAGTTTTTTGAGGAACTGCCAAATTGTTTTAGAAAGTGGTTCTACAAGCTTGCAATCCTACCAGCAATAGAGGAGTTCTCTTTCTCCAAATCCCCACCAGCATCCCCTGTCACTTGAGTTTTCAATCTTACCCATTCTGACTGGTATGAGGTGGAATCTCCTGATTGTTTTGATTTGCATTTCCCTGATGACTAAGAATGTTGAACATTTCTTTAGATGCTTCTTAGTCATTTGAAATTCCTCAGATGAGAATTCTTTCTTTAGCTCTGTATCCCATTTTTTAATTGACTTATTTGGTTCTCTAGACTCTAACTTCTTGAGTTATTTGTATATTTTGCATATTAGACCTCTATTGAATTTAGGATTGGTAAAGATCTTTCCCCAGTCTGTAGGTTGCTGTTTGGTCCTATCAACAGTGTTGTTTGCCTTATGGAAACTTTTCAGTTTTTGAGGTCCCATTTGCCAATTGTTGATCTTAGAGTCTGAGCCATTGGCAAAGGAAACAAGTTCCTAAACAGAATACCAAGGAAGTGAGGAGCTTCCAGGACCCAAAGCTAAAATACACAACAAAGAGGAGAGAGAACCTATAGAGACCACCTTCAGTAGATAGGCACTGCTCCTAGTTGAGGGATGGGACCTCCCACCTATCTCAAAATATTTTAACCCAGAATTGTTCTAGTCTAAAGAAAAGGCAGGGACAAAAATGGAGCAGAGACTGAAGGAAATGCCATCCAGAGACTGCCCCACCTAGGGATTCATCCCATCTACAGGTACCAAGCCCTAGCACTATTGCTGACTCCACGAAACACTTGCTGACAGGAACCTTATATGGCTGTCCCTGAGAGTTTCTGCCAGCACCTGACTAATACAGATTCATATACTTACAGCCAACCATCGAACTGATCCTGGAGACCCCAATGAAAGAGCTAGGGGAGGGACTGAAATAACTGAAGGGGGATTGCAACCACACAGGAGGAAAAATAATAACTACCTGGATCACCAAGAGCTCCCAGGGTCTCAACCACCAACCACAGAGTATACATGGAGAGATTCATGACTCCAGCTACATAAGTAGCAGATGATGGTCTTACCTATCATCAATGGGAGGGAAGGTCCTTGGTACTGTGGAGGCTCGATGCCTCAGCAAGCATAGGGGGATGCTAGAATGGTAGAGGGAGTAAGTGGACAGAGGAGTACCCTTATATAGGCATAAGTGAAGGGGGATAAGATGGGGAGTCTATGGTGAGGAAACAGTGAATGGGGTATCATTTGAAATGGAAATAAGTGAAATGATTAATAAACAGGTGTATGGATCTAAGAGATAAAAAGCAAACATGACAAAATAAAATATAATAAGATGAATCCAATTTACCATATTGAAGTTAGATGCAGAAACCCAACATGAGAGTCAAAAAGCAGGCAAATTGAAAAAAAAAACCCTACATACTTTCACTGTTTCCACAGTTCATAAAAATACTAAGCTAATAGTTAATAGCCATAACATACAGTCCAAGGACATAAAGACCCATGTATTCCCTATGGAACCTGCTTATTCTATGTGACTTCATACTTGCCCTGCTGTTCCATAAGCAGGAACCTATACCTGACTCTGCTTGAATAACCAAGCAATAAAGACTAGATAGCCCAAAGGCCTAAGGTGTAAAAGAAAATGCTATCAATATAGTGACTCCTAATGGCATTGTGCTGTACTTATAGATCAATGCCTTATCCAGTTATTGTTAGACAGACTTTCTCTGATAGCAGATTGCAAGAGATGCAGAGACCCATAGCCAGACATTACATGGAGAGAGTCTAAATGGGATTTCTCTATCCAATCCCTACTGTCAGAGCACAGAGAATCTCATTGAAGACGCAGAAAAATTGTAAGATCCAGAGGGATGGAGGGAACTGGGAAAAATATTTTAAACCACATGTGTGATAAAGATTTTAGGATTAATTAGGGTTTTCTAGGGGAAGAGAATCAATATAGTGGATCTATATATGAAACTGGGATTTATAGTTCAAAAATGGATATGCATTTGGAGAAGGTCCATGAATCAATCAGTTGTTCAGTCTTTAGTATATACTGGTATCCCAAAGAAGTAGGCTAACATGTCATTGAAGGATTGGACTGGCCAATAAGAGGAAAAGAAAACAGAAAAAGAATGAAAATTGGCAACACTGAAGATTATAATTAAAGGTAGGTTTCCTCCATCCAAAATTTTTAAGAAATACATTTCTCATAGGTATACCTAGCCTCTTTTGGTTTAGTTAATACCATATGTAGCCACATTGGTAAGGAAATTAGGCATCGTATCCTTAGAAGTCCAACTCCAGAAGTTAAATGTCAAAATTGTAAATGTAAAAAACTAAAACATTCAAATATAACATAATTCTTTATATATAACAAAATACTTGTGTAAAGAGGACATCAATTAACATATTAATTTAACTACTTCAAAATACTTAATACCCTATTTTGGTTATTTTTCTTGTTGCTTTCACACAAGCGCACACACACACACACACATACACACACAAATACAAAATTAAACAGAAGTAAGGTTCCTTTTGTCTTACAGTTTGAGAGTACAATAAATTAGAATATGTTAGGCTTGGCAGCTGGAACAGCAAAGAGAGATGAATGGTGATGTTCAGCTAACTCACTGTCTTCTAATCATTTGCTGAAGGTCCTTAGTCTACAAAAAAATGTGGTACCTACATTTATGCTTGTCTTCTAATTTTAATTCAGTATATAGCCACCTCATAGATTTTCTATAGGTTTTATATCTATAACTTTTCAATTACATAAATTTTCTCCTCATTTTATACACACACAAACACACACACATATATATTTCATATATATACGTATATATGAAATCCTGCAAGTTCACTGTATTAGCTATCAATTAATTAAGTCTGTCATTTGAATGTTATCATTTGATAGTAGACACATGAGCCTATTTCTTAATTCCATGATGCACAAAAATAGCACAAAATAAGTCTTACATGTGAAAGGTCTAAGTATTTAGGGAATTTTGAGTATTTTAAAGTATGTAAGAACTATAAATAAAGTGATAAAATACAGATTCATTTTATTTTACATAGAATATTCTTTTTTTCTAATTTGTTTCCTTTGAAAAAGTTATAATTTAGGACTCTTTATTTTGTATATATAATATTCTGATTATTATCTTCATAAAACTATATTATAACTATAAAGGCTATATTTTCATGTATTTCAAAATGTATTTAATTATTGGATGTAGATGATTAAGAAAGTTCATGATAAAACACAACATATACTATATGTAAATGTAAATTTGACGTAGTAGATAATGTGCCTATTGCTATTTTCCCTTTCTGTGTCAATTTGGGTCTGGAAAATTATCCAAAGAACTTTGGACTCGTTGCTGCCATTTATATAGATATACACATCTGGAAATTTCTTTGAACAGTCTTAAGATCAAATTTTCTTTTCTCCTTGATTTAGTCATTCTGTATTTATGAGGCCTGAAGATTCAAAAACAAAATTAATTCATATTAAAATATAAAAGTAATTGACATCTGTTATAACTAGTTTTCATTAAATGGAAATGAAATTGTTAAGTAAGCTTGTGGTTTTTTGTTGTTGTAGTTGTTTGTTTATTTGAGTTTTATCCTGAGAATTTATGTCTGTTTATGCATGACATTCTCATTCTCTTTACACTTTTGAAAAATTCTCAATTATTGATTTTTCATTTCTTCATATCAACCTATCAAATATCAACTGACATGGAAAAGTACTTTTAAAGTTTCATGGTAACAGTTAATATCTTGAATTTTCTTTTGATACCTAAATTATTACTTGATTACTTTTCAATTGCATAAATTTTCTCCTCATTAATTTTGATATGGTCTTTAGCCAACATTTCATGTTATGGAGAATAATTTTTCTGGCTCATGAGTAAGAATGGATGTCCCATAGGAACAAAGGCATAGGAACTGGCAGGCCTTGTTGTTTAGTACTTATTGCATTGAGTTTTAAAACATTCTTATTTTTGTAAACATATTGTTTCTTACTCTTTTAAAACCAAGCACCTGCTTAATACACATTCATAGATAACAGAAGCCATAAATAACTGAATTAAGGAAATATGAATAAAACTTCTTAAAGGGGATTTTGATATCAATGTATCTGCCTAAAATCGTACTACGAAAGAACAAGAATATTTTCAAAATGTAAATGTATCTTTATATCTCAACAGATAAGTGGAGTGATATTGATGATATTCACTTCATTACATTTGCTATCTGTGTTGATAAAACCAAGACTGACTCTTACTAATAAATAAACAAAAGAGTCTCCCATTCTTATATTTTGCTTGTCTTGTCTAGTTCCACTTGATAATTTCACTAAATTATTTATTTGTGTAAAATATACTAGTTTGAATTAAGATTCATTCACTTTAGAAATAGTAATGTGTTTGAGAAAAGAGATATTATTTTTTCCTGTGGAGATCAGTACTCGATTTTACAATGTCAATATGCATCCAAATCACACAGTCTAGTATTTACTAGACTGTCAGAAGAAAGGGCATGACATATAGTTTGGGAATATGATGGGACAATTTAATCACTAAAACACTCAAGAGAATTTGTCTATAAATATCTTAGGTAATTGCTTCTTTCAGTAGACAGAATAATAGCATTTTACTACTACAATGCCCTAATAGACCTTGGAAAGTAATTTTTTGATGCAAATGCCGTTAATAATTCATATTAGCAATTTTATTTAAGCCACTTTTGGCTTTCTGTAATAAAGATGAATTTGGTCTCTGAAAGACAATTTATGATGTTCATTATTATTTATATGATTTGATTAATTGATATCTGACTTTGCATTGAGTAAAATAAAAGGTTAAAATAACAATTATAGCCATTTGATCAACTAGTAAAAGGTAAAAATTATTATAAACTCAATATTTAGGAGAGAGATAAGTCAAGATGTATTCAGAAATTTGAAGATAGGTATACATTGAGCATATATTCACACACAAATGTATCTAGATAAGGACATAAACAAATGGAATATTAGCTGACTCTGGACAGAAAATTTCATTTTAAGGAGAACAAAGATTTTTAAAAAGACAGATTGTTTTTGCTATTGTCATTTTTAAAAACTTGAATGTTATTTCATGTGAAAAAGTAAACTTTTATTTACATGAAGTGTGTTTTTATATGTAGAAGAAAGAATAAAGATTAGAAGAGAGGGGAAGAGTAAGAAGATGAAAACTAATGCATCACTGGTTTTAAAAGTACACACGAATAGTCAAATCTATTCTCTAGCATGTATCTTCAATGCCTTTGTTCTAAAGAGCTGAAATGGTAACACTTGGTATTTCAAAATATAGGTTTTAGAATACATCATTAAATGCCCATAATTTTTCACATCCATCTAGTTACTACATGTTAATTCTCTTCTAATAAGGACAAATATTGCACATTCTGCCATCAACATCATAGATTTTACATCCAGATGAAAACATTGACAGTAATTAATCTCCATACTAATTCCTATTTGTCTGACCAATATATTCTTGAGAAATGACTAATAATGTAAATTTTAAATATTTTATATATTTGATATGGTTGAGTGAAACCTCATGTAACACATCAATTAGATATTTTTTCTTTTACAGGCAGTGCAACATGAATGGAGAAGTGCAGCACACACCAGAGCAGGGACTGTCAATAATTCCAAACTACCAAATAATTTTAATTCATAAGTATCAATGGATAATCAAATATATATCTCATTACTCCTTTTCAAGGAAAGCACAGACATTTCTGTAAGACATTTTGAGAATGGTCTTGATGGTCAATCCAAAATTTTTGCTTTTCAAAATATGTAGTTTCATGCCCTAATAAGACTATTGAATTTGATATAAAGAAGACACTTTAAGAATATAGGGAGACATGAGGGACATATTGGTTATGAATGGATACATAGTATACTTAAAATGATAACTCACAGGGAGTATAAAATATTACTTAAAGAAATTGGTGCTGTTAGTAATGTATTACATAAGGAAATAATGCACCTTGGGGAGAAATACATCCTGAACATGGATAGCTCCTAAATGTATCAGATTGTATTATATGTTCTAATATGTTCTCATTTATTTAATATCTGTATCTTTCTTTTTAACTCTCTGTCTCTTTCTGTCTCTCTGTGTCTCTGTCTCTATCTGTCTGTCTCTCTGTGCCTCTGTCTCTATCTGTCTGTCTTTCTGTCTCTCTGTGCCTCTTTCTCTGTCTGTATCTCTGTCTCTCTCTCCCCCGTGAGTGAGTGTGTGTGTGTGTGTGTGTGTGTGTGTGTGTGTGCGTGTGTGTGTATATGTGTGATTGTGTTGTGTGAATGTGAACTCTGTCATGAATGTGGAGGTCAGAAGACAGCTTGTGAATAACAGTTTCCTGTGTCCTATAGATCTATGAAAATTGAACTCAGAAATCAGGCTTGACAGTAATAGCTTTTCCGGATGATTGATAAAATTGCTTGCCTATGTTTTATTTTTGATAGATCCCAGAACAACCATATGAACAGAGCCACTAATATCTATGAAAACTGCTATATATGATAGTAGTATGAAGTCTATAACCTTATTTAATTCATAAATTAGTTCTTCTTTTTAAAATTTTTAGTGTTATTTTGTTTATTCACATTTCAAATGTTATCCCCCTTCCTGATTTCCCCTTTACAACCCCCCATCCCACATCCCTTTTTCACAAGTATGTTCTTCCACCAATCTACCCACTCTGACCCCACTGCCCTAGCATTGCCCTATGCTAGGGCATCAAGTCTTCACAGGACTAAGGGCCTTTCCTCCCATTGATGCCAGACAAGGTCATCCTCTGCTACTTATGTGGCTGAAGCCATGGGTCCCTCCATGTGTGTTCTTTAGTTGGTGGTTTAGTTCCTAGGAGCTCTTGGGCATCTGGTTGATTGATACTGTTGTTCTTTCTATGGAGTTGATAACCCTTTCAGCTCCTTCAGTCTTTCCTCTAACTTCTCCATTGGGATCCCTGTGTTCAGTCCAGTGGTTGCCTCCAAGCATCCACATCTGTATCTCTATATCGGTAAGGCTCTGGCAGAGCCTCTCAGAAGACATCCATAGGAGTCTCCTGTTAGCTACCACTTCTTGGCATCCGCAATATTGTCTGGGTTTGGTGTCTGTATATGGGATGGATCCTCAGTTGAGGCAGTCTCTGTATGGCCTTTCCTAAAGTCTCTGCTCCACTCTTTGTTCCTCCTTTAGACAGGAGCAATTCTGGTTTAAAATTTTGAAAAGGATGGATGGTCCCATCCCTCAACAGGTTCTCTCTCTCTTTTGTTGGGTATTTTAGTTAATGTCATCTCCATTGGGTCCTGGGAGCCTCTTACTTTCTTGATATCTGGGACTATCTGTTGGCTACCCCTAGTTCTCCGTCCCCCATTCCTATACACCTCTGTTCAATTTCCTGACCTTCTGTACATCTCCCCTGCCTCCCCACACATGCAATTCTACCCTATTATCATGCCCTCATAGAAATAAAAAAACTATATGTAAAAAGTGGAAAGGTGAGAAATTTATTCAAATTCATATGTCAATAGATGTAGTAGACTTTTCAATAGTCAATAACCCTAGTCATACTGCTGTGTCAGATCTTGTTATCTCAAGACAAAATTTTCAAATCTAAGTTTTAGCTTTACTAGATCCAGCCTTACCTCAATCTAATAAAAGAGAAAATGGGAAAGATCATTGAACTCATCGGCATAGGAGCCAGGGAGGGGAGGGGGTGTAATTTTCTAGACAGAACCCCCATAACTCAGGTTCTAAAATCAAGAACTGATAAGTGGGACCTCACTAACTAGGAAGCTTATGTAAGTCAAAGGACATAGTCAATAGGATAAATCAGCAACCTATGGATTGGAAAAAAACATCTTCACAAACCTCACATTCAGTAGAGGGCTAACATTTAAAATATATAAAGGATTCAAGAAGTGAATCGCCAAAAACCAATCAACCCAATCAAAAAATGGTGAATAGAAATAAACAGAGAAATCTCAAATGTTTGAGAAACACTTAAAGAAATGTTCACAATCTATAGTAATTAGGGAAATGCAAATGAAAATGACTCTGAGATTCTACCTTACACCAAGCAGATTGACTAAGATCAAACCCTCAGGTGACAGAACATGTGGATGAGGATGTGTAGAAAGAGGAACACTCCTCCATTGCTGGTGGGATTGCAAAGTTGTATAACCATTCTGCAAATTAATCTGGAGGTTCTTCAAAAAATTGGAAATAGAACAGCCTGAAGACCCAGCTATACCATTCTTGGGCATATACCCAAGAGATGATCCATCAGGGCACAGGAGTACATGTTCCATTATCTTCATAGCAGCCTTGTTTGTGATAGTCAGAAGCTGGAAACAACACAGATGTTCCATTACAGAAGAATAGATACATAAAATGTGGTTTATTTACACGGTGGAATAGTACTCAAATATTAAGAATGAGGACATCATGAGTTTGCAGGAAAATGGATGTAATTAGAAAATATCATTCTGCCAGGCAGTGGTGATGCATATCTTTAATCCCAGCACTTGGGAGGCACAGGCAGGCAGATTTCTGAGTTCGAGGCTATCCTGGTCTACAGAGTGAGTTCCAGGACAGCCAGGGCTATACAGAGAAACCCTGTCTCGAAACAACAACAACAATAACAAAAACAAACTAAAAAAAGAAAATATTATCCTGAGTGAATTAAGTCAGACCCAAAGGGATATGTATGATATGTACTCACTAATTAGTGGATATTAGCCAAAAAAGTACAAAATATCCAGCATACAATCCACAGAACTCAAGAAGGCTCACAAACTTAAGGGTCCAAGTGAGGATGCCTCAATCAAACTTGGGAGGGATCAAAAACAATCACAGTGCCAACAGGAGGGAGAGACCTTTGTGGGAGAGGAGACAGGAAGGGGAAAAGGGGAACATGATCATGTATTAGAGGGAACAGGTCTGAAACCCTGAGGGCCACCAGAAAGAATGGAAATAGGAAACCTTATGTGGTAGGAGGTAGAGGGAACCTCTATAATGTACCAGAGACCTGTGAGATGAAAGACTCTCAGGACTCAAAGGGAGGGACCTTAGATGAAATAGTCTTCAGTGGAGAAAGGGAACTTGTAGAGTCTACCTCCAGTAGAAGATAGGACATCAAGTGCATGGATGGAGTTGCCTTCCCACAATCAAAAAAATCTGACCAAGAATTATTCCTTTCTAAAAGAACTTCAGGGACAAACATATAGAGGAGCCTGAGGGAAAGGTGGTCCAGTGACATGCACAATTTAGGATCCAGCTCAAGGAAGACTCCAAGGCTTGACACTATTACTGAGGTTATGGGTGCTTACAGATAAGAGACTACCATTGTCTTCCATAAGGCACAAGATGAAGCTGAAAGAGTCAGATGCAGATATTTACACTCAACCAATAGATAGAAGCTGGGGACCCGTGGTTGAATTAAGGAAAAGCTGGAAGAAGTTGAGGAGGGAGACCCCATAAGAAGACCTGCAATCTTAACTAACCTAGACCCCCGAGATCTCTCAGACACTGAGCTACCAACCAGGCAGCATACACCAGCCAATATGAGGCCCTAAATACCTTTATAGTAGAGGACTGCCTGGTCTGGACTCAGTGAGAGAAGATACAACTAACTCTGGAGAGACTTATAGCCCCGGGGATTAAGCCAGTCTGGTGGTGTGTTGCTGGTGGTGGGCATCCTCTTGGATAAGGGGAGGAGGTCTGGGAGAAGGAACAATCAGAGGGTGGACCAGAGAAGAAAAGATTAAAGAACAAAACAATGGAAAACTGTTTCATATCAATCTTTACTGAAAAGTATGACCAAAGAATATTGTATGAGTACGATTCATATTGAATTCTTAATTTTGAGTTCATAAGGTTTGAAAAACAAGTAAGTTTCATAAAGGACCAGTAATATGCCAAACACTATGATGAAAATTTACTAATATATGGTAATCAGAAGTTTAAAATTTTTGTTCAGAATTGTTCTGGATATTGGACCCTTATATATTTATTATTCTCTAAATTGAAAATTAATTTGGAGTTTGGAGAGAAACAAGCATTTTTCTCTGCATTTGCTAAGGATTCCCCAAATACCAACAATATTCATGACATTACCCCTAATATTGTATACATGATTCTGTTTGCATTCTTCAGAAAAATTTTTATAGGATATTTTATGTATCCCCTTTCCTTCTTCCCCTCCCCTGAAAACTCCCTATTATATCTCCTCTCCCCCTGCTTCTATGAGAGTGTTACCTGCCTGTCACTGTACCAATACCATGAAGTTTTTATCACTATTGCTCTGTAATACAGCTTGAGGTTAGGGATAGTGATTCCCCCAGAAGTTCTTTAAGAGTATGAGTGGCAAGAACTCTATAGACTACTCTTTAACCTGGTAAGTCACACTGAGCTTAAAATAAAAACCTAGTTGTAAGAAACAAAGTACTTTTCATGACATTTAATAATGACAATGAAATACAAATAAAATAAGGAAGAGGGAAAATAGAACCTTTCAAGAGCCACATAGCTGCAAAATTAAATCTCATATTTTTCATTATTAACTAGTTTTCTCTTCATTGCCCTAGCTTAAACAAATGGTACTTATATACAAAAATATGTGCTATTAAATATATGGTTGATATTAAAGATATAATTTTTATCTCATGCAGTGCTGTAAGGCAAATATTGGATTCTAAAGTAATCTTTAAAAATACCTGGACTGAACAAAATATCTGTCCCAACAGTGGGAGTAACTGGGACTCATGAGATCCAGACAATCAGGAACTCTGCCAGCCCAGTGGCACGGGTACCTTTCCAGTGTGTCTGGGCCTGTGCACTAAGCAGCACTAATTTTGCAGCAGTCCTACCACACCTAGAGGAAACTCCACTCCCAGTTGCTCTAACAAGCCCAGGATCAGAGGATCAGAAGTGAGGAGGACACAACATCTGTCCCAACACCGGGAGTAACTGGGACCAGTGGGACCCAGGCACTCAGGAACTCTGCCAGTCCAGTGACACTTGTTCCTTCTGGTCTGTCTAGGCTGGTGCTCTGAGCAGACCTTGGGGACAAATTTTGTAGCCAGTCCCAAAACACCCAGAAGAAGCTCAATTCCAAAGAGTTCTAACATGCTCAGGATCACAGGATCCCAGAATCACAAGGATCACAGAGACAGACTCTGAGAAGTTCTGACACAACCAGGATCACAGGTAGGACAGGCCCCAGTCAGATTTAGCCAGGGCAGGTAGCACTAGAGATAACCAGATTGATGGAGGCAAATATACGAAAATAAACAACACAAACCAAGGTTACTTGGCATAATCAGAAACCAATTCTCCCATGATAGCAAGTTCTGGATACATCATCACACCAGAAAAGCAAGATTCAGATCTAAAATCACTTCTCATGATAATAATACAGGACTTTAAGAAGGACATAAATAACTCCCTCAAAGAAATACAGGAGAACACAGGTAATCAGCTAGAAGCCCTTAAAGAGGAAACACAAAAATCCCTTAAAGAACTACAGGAAAACACAATCAAACAGGTGAAGGAATTGAACAAAACCATCCAGGACCTAAAAATGGAAGTAGAAAAAATTAAGAAATCACAAAGAGAGACAACTCTGGAGATAGAAAACCTTGGAAAGAAGTCAGGAATCATAGATGCAAGCATCAACAACAGAATACAAGAAATAGGAGAGAGAATCTCAAGGGCAAAAGTCACCATAGAAAACATTGACACAACAGTCAAAGAAAATGCAAAAAGCAAAAAGACCCTAACTCAAAACATCCAGGAAATCCAGGGTTTCCTAAAAAAAGAGATGCCCATGAACATACAAGAAGCCTACAGAACTCTAAATAAACTGGACCATAAAAGAAATTCCTGCCATCACATAATGATCAAAACACCAAATACATTAAATAAAGAAGGAATATTAAAAGCAGTAAGAAAAAAGGTTAAGGGACATATTAAGGCACACCTATTAGAATTACACCAGAATTCTTGCCAGAGATTATGAAAGCCAGAAGATCCTGGGCAGATATCATACAGACCCTTAGAGAACACAAATGCCAGCCCAGGCTACTATACCCAACAAAACTCTCAATTACCTTAGATGGAAAAAACAAGACAAATATCTTTCCACAAATCCAGCCCCATAAAGGATAATTGATGGAAAACACCAACACAAGTAGCAAAACTACACTCTAGAAGAAGCAAGAAAGTAATTTTTCAACAAACTCACACAAACCTAATACCACCTCTAACAACAAAAACAACAGGAAGTAACAATTACTTTTTCTTAATATATTAATATAAAAATAAATATTAACAATATATCCTATTCAATTGAAATCCAAAAATATGAGGAATTAAAAATTCATTGGCTATCATCCAGTGGTCTCTCTAATTTATTATTTAGAAAAATATGTCCAATATTGTACAATCCATACACACTTTCAGCTTGTTTGTTCGTGACAGTGTCTTGCTGGGTTCCCCATAATAGTCTTGAAATCAGGCTTTTCCTATCTCAGCCTCTCTATTAGTAGGATTGTTTATTTGACGTTTTTACATTATACTATGGTTTTCAGAACAGCTTACATATTTCAAAAGTTTATAGAGCCAAAAGAAACAACAGACATTAGCGTGGGAGGTGGCTTGTAAGAGAACAACAAAGAGTGAGATTGAGTGCTTTGCTTGATGTTTGTAACTATTGTACCAAGTTTGAAGAAGATGAATTTATAAGTTACTCTTTCTCTGAGATGAATGCTTTTCAAAATCATCATAGCCAATGAACCAGATTCTTACCCTCCCCTAATGTCTGTGCCACCCTACAAGCAGAACCATTGTTCATTGAAACAGTTGATGAATGACTTCATGAATAGACCATCTTAATACACACACCATTTCCTAAATGAATGTAACCTGTTCTCTATGGGCTGAGAATGATAATAATCATTCAAGTCAAATAGTTTTGACCATAACAGGAATTCTGTATCCATAAATCATGCCTACAATTCATTCCTTGGTGCAGTAGAACTGTCAACTCTCAGCTTAGCTACAATGGAGGCAAAATATTTTGGTGATGTGAGGGTCATTGAAGTACAGCCTTATTACAATGACCTCCAATGTCTAAAAATTGTTCTTATTTTGGGCTTGTTCCACAGTAATAGCCAAGATTTTAAGCTCTACTAAAAACAAAACAAAGAAACAAAAAGACTTTATCTATTTATGTTCATTTAAAAAAATATCAGTAGTGATGTATTATTTTAAAATATACAGTTAATATGTTTGGAGTTATTTCAAATTTATATTGAGACAAATATATGTATTTTCAGTATTGCTGTAGACAGCAGTTAAATAAGAGTGTTCAGTCAATTGTTGTTTTATTTATAATACTCATTTTGTTATAATATTTTATCAATTTTAAAGAATATAACTAAATAAAAAAACAAAAGGTATTGAATGGGGAGTCTTTGGGAGGAGTTGTGGTATAAAAGAGAAACAAGAATGTGATGTAATTCTATTTACTTAAAATATGTTTTTAAATGTTAACAAATTCAGATAAATTTAAATCATATATGTTTTCTCATCCTAATGCATTAAAACTTAAATCAACATAAAATTTAAAAAAAGTAAAAATACCTCATCATTTTTATGCCTCTTAGAAAAAATTGTGATATATTTTTCAAGTATAACTGTCTTATAGACTAATGATATCCTACAAATATGCAAAAAATAATACAAGTAGAAATAATGAATCTATTCATACTCTACGGTCATGAATGATAATACCACAATGACACATAGATCATGATTATTGATAAAAAAAGGAGGTAACCTCTGAGAGACTATATATGTTTGTATTGCTACATGAACAAAAACTTCACAAATCTCAATCACTTATTTCTAAGAGGAAACAGATCTTTACCAAAGACATTGGTACTAGTCACAAGCTTAAGTCAACTTGATACAGAACAATTTTGTCATACTAACAAATAATCTGTGCCTCCCTTGTGTGTTGTTATTTGAATCATAAATTCTACCTGGTAAGTTCTTATGTTAACAGTATTTTAATTTATATCTAATATAGTCTTTAGTTTGATGTTCTAGTTATAAAAGTGACACAGAACAAACAAAAGTAATACTATATGAATGGTTCAAGTAGAATACAAATTGCAACATTCTACAAAGTAATTCACCCAATATATTAGAATATTAAGTATCATAGTGAATAAACAAATGTAGAGTATCGGCTACCTTTCACCGAATAGACCTCAGGTTAGACCAATCATTGGTTGGTTATTCCCACAAGTTCTGAACCACATCTTTCAGAAAATAAGATCAAAAGTTTTATTGCTGTGCTGTATCTCACTCCCACCATCAGAATCCTTGCCTGCTACACCCATACTTGACAGGATGTTTTGCCTAGTCATAGTCTATATTGTTAAGCCATGTTCAGTTGATATCTCTGAAAGGCCTTTTCTTATGTAAAATGAAACAAAGAACAATAAGTGTGAGGGAGAGGAGAGATGGAGCATGGGGGTAATGGGAGAAGTGGAAGAGGAGAACCTGTGGTTGGGATATACTATATGCGAGAAGAAACAAATCTAGAAAAAAAAAGTAGTGAGAGTGAATTTTTAAGGTTAAACTGATTTCAAGATGACAAATTAATTAATCCTTCTGAGTCAAATTCAAGCATCCTTATTTCCCCTCTCCCTGACTGCTCTCCCTACACCTGAGTCTCTCTACCCACCACTCTCCTCCCCATCCCCTCTCTCATCTATTTCCTTCCATCTATCCACATCTAATATCTATCTTATTTTTGCTTCTAAAAAAGATTCAACCATACTTCCTTGAGCCCTCCTGATCATTTGGCTTCTTGATGGGGTTGATTATAGCATGGTTATTCTGTATATTAGACTAGTATCCATTTATAAGTGAGTTCATACCATGCATTTCATTTTGAGCATGAGTTACCTCACTCAGGATATTTTCTAGTTCTATCCATTTCCCTCTAAAATTCATGATGTCTTTATTTTTAATATCTGAGTAGTAATCTTTTGTGCAAATGAACCACATATTCTTTACTTCACAACTAAGGGACATTTTTTTTTAACTTTCTAGCTATTATGAGTTTTTTTTTTTTTTAACTTTCTAGCTACTATCAATAGAGTTGACAAATTGTCCTTAAGGGATGGTGGAGCTCAGGAGTAGTATAGATGGATCTCAAGTTACAACTGCTTCTAGTTTTCTGAGAAATCGCCAAATCAATTTCCAGAGTGTTTGTACAAGTTTGCACTCCCACCAGCAATCAAGAAGGATTCACCTGGCCAGCTGTCCCTTGAGTTTTGAACTTAGATATTCTAATGGATGTATGGTGGAATGTCAAGGTCATTTTGATTTTCATTTCCCTGATTACTAAGAATGAAGAAGACTTCCTTGAATGGGTCTTAGCCATTCCAGATTCCTCTGTTCAGAATTCTTCGTTTAGCTCTGTGCCCAAATTTTAATTGGCTATTTGATTTTGTGGAGTCTAACTTCTTGAGTTGTTTATATATTTTAGACATTGGTCCCTCTATCAAATGTAGGGTTAACAAGGATCTTAGCCCAATCTTTAAGTTGCTGTTTTAACCTACTGACAGTGTTCTTATTGTTACAGAAGGCTTTCTGTTTCAAGAGGTCCCATTTACCAATTGATTTTAGAGCCTGAGCCATTGGTGTTCTGTTCAAAAAATTTTCCCCAAGCTATTTCTTTTTCTTCTATTAGATTCAGTGTATCTGGTTTTATGTTGAGGTCATTGATCCACTTGGTTGAATTTTTTACAAGGTAATATATATGGATTAGTTTGCATTCTTCTAGACATAGACTGCCAGTTAAGTTAGCACCATTTATTAAAGATTCTTTTTTCTTTTTCATTGTATGGCTTTGGATTCTTTGTCAAAAATCAAGTGTTCATAGGTGTGTGGGTTTATTTTTGGGCCTTCAGTTGTATTCTATTGATCAACTTGTCTGTCTCTATCCCATTTGGTTTCTATCACTATTACTCTCTAATACAGCTTGAGGTCAGGGATAGTGATTCCTTGGAATTTCTCTTATTGTTCAGAATTGTTTTGGTTATCCTTGGATTTTTTTTCTTTTCTATATGAAGTTGAGAATTGTTCCTTCCATGGTTGTGAATAATTATGTTGGAATTTTGATGGGGATTGCATTGAATTTGTTGATTGCCTTTATTAAGATGGCCATTTTTACTATGTAAACCCTAGTGATCCATGAGCATGGGAGGTTTTTCAATCTTTGAATTCCTTCTTCAGTTTCTTTCTTCAGAGATTTGAAGTTCTGCTCACACAGGTCTTTCACATGTTTGGTAGTATACCACTAACCAATATTTTATATTTATATTATTTTACATTATTTTGGAGTATTGTAAGGGGTACTGTTTCCCTGATTTCTTGCTTAGTACCTTTATAATTTTTTATTTTAATTTTTTGTTAAATATTTTCTTTATTTACATTTCAAACATTATTCCCTTATCTTGCATTGATGTATATGGAACTTGAAATGTCAATCTTGAAATGGCAGAACTTCCAGTAGAAGAATAAGGACACCACCTACCCATCAAAACTTTGACCCAAAATTTGTCTTGCCTGTAAAAAGTATAGGGACAAAATAAATAAATAAACAAAAAGCAAAAACAAAAAACAAAACAAAACAAAAAAAAACAGAGCCTGAGGGAATGACCAAGCAATGACTGTCACAAGTTGAAATTTATCCCATGGACAAGAACCAATACCTGACACTCTTAAATAATATTCTGTGATGCTTGCAGATAAGAGCCCAGAATAAGAGCTCAGATGGATGTTCTCTGAGAAGATCCATCTAGCAGCTGACTGAAAAAATGCAGAGAACCACAGCCAAAGATTATACAGAATTTGGGGAGTCTTATGGAGGATTGGTGGAAAAGATTAAAGAACCGAAAGTGGAGAAGGACTCCACAAGAATCCTTAGCCTTTATGTATGTCTCCCAGCAACTGCTGTGGAGACTTACTCTGACTCTGTTGCCTGCATGTGGATCCTGATCCCATAACTCTTCTGCCTTGTCTGGCCTCAGTGTGAGAGGATTTTCCTAATGCTGCACTGACTTGACTTGCAAAGATAGGTTGGTATCCAGGGAACACATCTTCCTTCTTAGAGGTGAAGTGGATGAGTAGGGAAAGTACCTTAGGAAGGTGGGGTTGGTATGATGCTGGGAGCTAGGATCATGATGTAAAATGAACAGATAAATACATTATTGGAAAAAAATGATTTCTAGAGATAAAGTGAATCAAAGTTATCACTCCATTTCTAGTTCATTCTTCATGTTTGTGGTTCAAGATGTGAATCTTCATCTTCCTAATTCAGCTGCCATTCCTGACGCGTGTTGTTATGTCTTCCTACCATAAAGGACTCTTAACAAAACTAACCATGAGGCCCAAAATGTTCTTTTGTCTTATTTGTTGTTTTGGGCAATGGTGCTTTACCACATCAATTAATATGGAAGTTGGTAACATGCATGATGCAGCTTTTCCCATAAGTTGCTTTGTGTGGTCGCTTTTTATTTCTTCATCATGAAAATGAACAGACAGTCAGGTGTTGCTCTGAGCAACAAGACCATGTTGGGGTTTTTGTTTTTGTTCTTGTTGTTTTTGAAGAATCTTCAAGGTTTTGGAAATTTAACTACAGAAACAGTTGAATGCTATGAGAAGAAATTTGGTCATCCTAGTAGGAAGACAGTAGTGCTAAAAGCAATTCAGCACTACTCTGTGAAAGGCCACATCAAGGAACTATAATTTACTATGAGTAGCTTTGCTAAAGGCCATTCCTATAGCAACTTGGCAAAGGATCTTAATGATATCTTCCCTTGTTCTAAGAATTTGTCTTAAAATAATTTTTAAAAGTATGTACTAATTTCTTCTTTGAAGAAAATTCCAAGACAACAATAAATGTGTGGCATGGTTATTATTTATAAAGTTTATGCACATCTACAATGGAAATAAACAATAATAACATAAAGAAGAAAAACATATTTTGTAGAGAAAGAATGCAATAGGAAGCTTATTGTTACAGGTAAAGCATATACTTGAATAAAGTCCATATTTGTTAAGAATCTTAACACCAAGAATGAAAGGCCTTCTCCTCAAGAATATTAACATCATGACTGAAAGACCTCCTGCTTTACACTATAATAAAGGAAGGAATATTCTTAAGCCAAGATCAGTTTTGCTCCTAATTTTGAAAGAAATCTTATGGTAACTGAAGTAAAAACAAACAAACAAACAAACAAACAAACAAACACAGGAAATACTGCTAATGTGATGTAAGAGGCCCAGGATCCATCCCGTCATAGAAATTGCAAAGAAATACTTGGCTAATTTTAGAGGTACAAGGGATGAAGATTAGGGACAAGGAGCCTATATTGTTCTGTGGCTTCAGCTAGTCACAGAGGATCGAAAGCAACTAATATAGAGATTTATTTTTAACTCTTTTAGTTATTATAAAATTAGTGCTAGAGTAATATAAGGGAAAGCCTTCAATCTTAGTAGATAATACTGCAAGAATAAAGATGAAGTTTTAGCAATACATTGAGAATGTTAGCAAAAGCTAAATATTTAATGTTAACTCTTGTAGTTTTTATAATGGAAACATAAACAAAGTAATTTGTTAATATGCATATATCTATGGTAAGCTGCCTGTGCTTATGTTATTTGATATATTTTCAAATGTCTTAGTGACAATATATTAATAAGCTGTAAAAAGAAATAGAACTGTGTAACTCAAGATTTATTTTGAAGCAGAAAAACAAATGAATACAACTTGCCCCGCCCAGTGTTTTCTATATATTCGTTTAAAATTGAAACAAGGAGAAAATAGGAAGAACACTATGGAATATTATGAAGATATAGAAAAGAGTCTACAAATAATATATTTTCTGAAAAAAATAAATGATTAGACAGGACAATGGAAGTTAATAAAAACACTGTTATTGCTCTTCTTCGTACTTTGAAACTATGGTTGTTATCTCTGTATTAGAATTTTGTCAGCTAGACTTCACTTTGTCTCTGTAGCAGACATCCTGTATTTTGTTAGTTGAATATGAACCATAAAAATCTATCTTTTTTTCAACAAATACACTGTATAGTCCTAAATAAATCCCAATATGTAGTTTCTACAATTCAATATTCCAATGAAGAATTAGGCTTTTCTTTTTTATTAGATAATTTTTTTATTTACATGTCATATGATATCTCCTTTCCCAGTTTCTCCTCTGAAAAATAAATAAATAAAAAACAAAAACACCAAACAAACAAACAAAACCCTGTTCCCTTCCCCCTCCCCCTGTTCACCAAGCCAACATCTCCCACTTCCTGGCCCTGGTATTTCCCTACACTGGGACATAAAACCTCCAGAGTCAAGGGCCTCTCCTCCCATTGATGACCAACTTGGCCATCCTCTGTGGCACATGCTGCTGGAGTCATTAATTCCACCATGTGTACTCTTTGGTCAGTGGTTTAGTCCCTGGGAGCTCTGAGGGTACTAGTTAGTTCATGTTGTTGTTCGTCCTAAGGGGCTGCAAACCCTTCAGCTCCTTGGGTCCTTTCTCTAGCTCCTTCATTGGAGACCCTGTACTCAGTCCAATGGATGGCTGTGAGCCTCTACTTCTGTATTACTCAGGTACTGTCAGAGCCTCTCAGGAGATAACTAAATCAGGATCCTGTCAGCCAGCACTTGCTGGCATCTACAATAGTGTCTGGATTTGATGATTGAATATGGGAAGGATTCCCAGGTGGAACAGTCTCTGAATTGTCTTTCCTTCAGTCTCTGCTCCACAGTTTGTCTTGGCAACTCCTTCCATGGATATTTTGTTCCCCCTTTTAAGAAGGAATGAAGTATCCACACTTTGGTCTTCCTTCTTCTTGAGTTTCTTGTGATTTGTGGATTGGACTTTGTGTATTCTGATTTTCTGGGCTAATATCCACTTATCAGTGAGTGTATACCATGCGTTCTTTTGTGATTGGGTTACCTCAATTGGGATGATATTCTCCAGATCCATCCATTTCCCTAAGCATTTCATAAATTCATTGATCTTAATAGCTGAGTAGTACTCCATTGTGTAGATGTACCACATTTTCTGTATCTATTCCTCTGTTGAGGGACATCTGGGTTGTTTTCAGTTTCTGGTTATTATAAATAAGGCTGCTATGAACATAGTGGAGCATGTGTCCTTATTACATGTTGGAGCATCTTCTGGGTATATGCCCAGGAGTGGTATAGCTGGGTCCTCTGGTAGTACTATGTCCAATTTCCAGAGGAACCACCAAACTGATTTCCAGAGTGGTTGTGCCAGCTTACAATCCTACCAGCAATGAAGGAGTGTTCCTCTTTTTCCACAACCTCTCCAACTTCTGCTGTCACATGAGTTTTTTATCCTAGCCTTTCTGACTGGTGTGAGGTAGAATCTCAGGGTTGTTTTGATTTGCATTTCCCTGATGACTAAGGATGTTGAACATTTCTTTAGGTTCTTTTCAGCCATTCGGTATTCCTCTATTGAGAATTCTATTCAGCTCTCTACCCCATTTTTAATGGTGTTATTTGGTTCTCTGGAGTCAAACTTCTTAAATTCTTTGTATATATTGGATATGAGCCCTCTGTCAGATATAGGGTTGGTAAAGATCTTTTCCCATTATGTTGGTTGACTTTTTGTTCTATTGACAGTGTCTTTTGCCTTACAGAAGCTTTGTGTTTTTATGAGATTCCATTTATCAATTCTTGATCTTAGAGCATTAGCTATTTGTGTTCTCTTCAGGAAAATTTCCCCTGTGCCCACGTGCTCAAGGCTCCTCCCCACTTTCTTTTCTATTAGTTTCAGAGTATTTTGTTTTGTGTGAAGGTCCTTGATTCACTTCGACTTGAGGTTTGTACAAGGAGATAGGAATGGATCGATTTGCATTCTTTTACATGGAACTGCCAGTTGAGCCTGCAGCATTTGTTGAAAATACTGTCTTTTTTCTACTGGATTCTTTTAGCTCCTTTGTCAAAGATCAAGTGACCATTGCTGTATGGATTCATTTCTGGGTCTTCAGTTCTATTCAATTTAACTACCTGCCTGTCACTGTACCAATACCATGCAGTTTTTAATCATAATTGCTCTGTAGTACAGCTTAAGGTCAGGGATGGTGATTCCAAGAGGTTCTTTTAATGTTGAGAATAGTTTTCACTATCCTAGGTTTTTTGTTATTCCAGATGAATTTGCAAATTGCTCTTTCCAAATCTGTGAAGAACTGAGTTAGAGTTTTGATTGGGATAACACTGAATCTGTAGATTGCTTTTGGCAAGTTGGTCATTTTTACTATATTTATTCTGCCAATCCATGAGGGAGGGAGATCTTTCCATCTTTTGAGATCTTTTCGATTTCCTTCTTCAGAGACTTGAAGTTTTTGTCATCCAGATCTTTTACTTGGTTAGTTAGAGTCTCACCAAGGTATTTTATATTATCTGTGACTATTGTGATGGGTGTTGTTTCCCTAATTTATTTCTCAGCCTGTTTATCCTTTGTGTAGAAGAAGGCCACTGTTTTGCTTGAGTTAATTTTATTTCCAGCTACTTTGCTGAAATTGTTATCAGGTTTAGTAGTTCTCTGGTAGAACTTTTGGAGTCACGTAAGTATACTTTCATATCATCTGCAAATAGTGATAATTTGACTTCTTCCTTTCCAACTTGTATCAGTTTGATCTCCTTTTGTTGCCTAATTGCTCTGGCTAGGGCTTCGAGTACAATATTGAATAGGTAGGGAGAGAATGGACAGCCTTGCCTAGTCCCTGGTTTTAGTGGGATTGCTTCAAGTTTCTCTCCATTTAGTTTGATGTTGGCTACTGATTTGCTGTATATTGCTTTTACTATGTTTAAGTATGAGTGTTGAATTCTTGATCATTCCAAGATTTTTATCATGAAGGGGTGCTGGATTTTGTCAAATGCATTCTCAGCATCCAATGATATGATCATATGATTTTTTTCCTTTGACTTTGTTTATGTACTGGATTACATTGATGGGTTTCTGTATATTGAACCATCCATGTATACCTGGGAAGACTACTTGGTCATAATGGATGATTGTATGGATGTGTTCTTGGATTTGGTTTGCAAGAATTTTTTTTTCAAGACAGGGTTTCTCTGTATAGCCCTGGCTGTCCTAGAACTCACTCTGTAGACCAGGCTGGTCTCAAACTCAGAAATCCACCTGCCTCTGCCTCCCAAGTGCTGGGATTAAAGGCATATCCCACCACTGCCCTGCCAGTTTGCAAGAATTTTATTGAATATTTTTGCATCAATATTCATAAGAGAAATTGGTCTGAAGTTTTCTTTCTTTGTTTGATCTTTGTATGGTTTAAGTATCACAGTAATTGTAGCTTCATAGAATGAATTGGGTAGAATACCTTCTGTTTTTATTTTGGGGAATAATTTGAGAAGTATCGGTATTAGGTCTTCTTTGAAGGTCTGATAAAACTCTGCACTAAACCCATCTAGTCCTGGGCTTTTTTCGGTTGGGAGACAATTAATGACTGTTTCTATTTTGTTAGCAGATATGGGACTGATTAGATCATTTATCTGATCTTGATTTAACTTTGGTACCTGTTATCTGTCTAGAAAATTGTCCACTTCATCCAGCGCTTCCAGATATGTTGAATATGGGCTTTTGTATTAGGATCTGATTTTTTTTTGGATTTCCTCAGTTTCTGTGGTTATGTCTCCCTTTTCATTTCTGATCTTGTTAATTAGGATAATGTCTTTGTGCCCTCTAGTTAATATGTCTAAGGATTTATCTATTTTGTTGATTCTCTCAAAGAACCAGCTCCTGGTTGATCATTTGCATAGTTCTTTTTGTTTCTATTTGGTTGCTTTCAGCCCTGAGTTTGATTATTTCCTTCCTTCAACTCTTCTTGGGTGCATTTGTTTCTTTTTGTTCTAGAGCTTTCAGCTGTGCTGTCAAATTGCTGGTGTATGCTCTCACCAGTTTCTTTTTCGAGGCACTTAGAGCTATAAATTTTCCTCTTAGAATTACTTTCATTGTGTCCCATAAATTTGGGTATGTTGTAGCTTCATTTTCATTAAACTCTAGAAAGTGTTTAATTTTTTTCTTTATTTCTTCTTTGACCAGGTTAGCATTGAGTAGAGTGTTATTAAGCTTCCATGTATATGTGGGCTTTCTATTGTTTATGTTGTTATTGAGGATTCAGCCTTAGTCCATGATGATCTGATAGGATGCCAGGAATTACTTCAATCTTCTTGTATCTGTTGAGGCCTTATTTGTTACCAATTATATGTTCATTTCTGGAAAAGGTACCATGAAGTGCTGAGAAGAAGGTATATTCCTTTGTTTTAGGATAAAGTGTTCTATAGATATATGCTAAATTCATTTGCTTCATAACCTCTGTTAGTTTCACTGTGTCTTTGTTTAGTTTCTTTTTCCATAATCTTTCCATTGGAGGAAGTGGGGTGTTGAAGTCTCCCACTGTTATTGTTTGTGGTGTTATGTTTGCTTTGAGCTTTAGTAAAGTTTCTTTTATGAATATAGATGCCCTTGCATTTGGAACAAAGAGGTTCTGAATTGAGAGTTCATCTTGGTAGATCTTACCTTTGATGAGTATGAAGTATCCCTCCTTATCTTTTTTGATCACTTCAGGTTGAAAGTCAATATTATTTGATATTAGAATGGCTACTCCACCTTGTCTCTTGGAACCATTTGCTTAGTAAATTGTTTTACAACCCTTTTTCTGATTTAGTGTCTAACTTAGTCACTCAGGTGGGTTTCCTGAATGCAACAAAATGTTGGGTCCTGTTTACATACCCAGTCTGATAGCTTATGTCTTTTTATTAGGGAATTGATTCCATTGATATTAATAGATATTAAGAAAAATTAATTGTCACTTCCTGTTAGTTTTGTTGTTAAAGTTGCAATTCTGTTCATGTGACTAACTTCTCTTAGTTTTGTTGGAAGATTACTTTCTTGCTTTTTCTAGAATGTAGTTTCCCTCCTTGTGTTGGAGTTTTCCATTTATTATCCTTTGAAGGGCTAGATTTGTGGAAAGTTACTGTGTAAATTTGGTTTTGTCATGGGATCCTTTGGTTTCTCCATCTATAGTAATTGAGAGTTTTGCTGGGTATATTAACCTGGGGTGTTATTTGTGTTCTCTTAGGGTCTGTATGACATCTGCCCAGGATCTTCTGGCTTTCATAGTCTCTGGCAAGAAGTCTGGTGTAATTTTGATAGGTCTGCCATTATATGTTACTTGACCTTTTTACCTCACTGCTTTTAATATCTTCTTTTTGTTTTATGCATTTGGAGTTTTGACTATTATGTGGAGGAAGGAATTTCTTTTCTGGTCCAGTCTATTTGGAGTTCTGTAGGCTTTTTGTATGTTCATGAGCATCTTTTTTTTAGGTTCAGGAAGTTTTCTTCTATAAGTTTATTGAAGATATTTACTGGCCCTTTAAGTTGGAGGTCTTCACTCTCTTCTATACCTATTATCCTTAGGTTTGGTCTTCTCATTGTGTCCTGGATTTCCTGGATGTTTTGGATTAGGAGCTTTTTTCATTTTGCATTTTCTTTGACTGTTGTGTCAATGTTTTCTATGGTATCTTCTGCCCCTGAGATTCTCTCTTCTATCTCTTGTATTCTGTTGGTGATGCTTGCATCTATGGCTCCTTACTTATTTCCAAGGTTTTCTCTCTCCAGAGATGTATCTCTTTGTGATTTCTTAATTGTTTCTACTTCCACTTTTAGGTCCTGGATGGTTTTGTCCTTCACCTCTTTGTTTATGCTTTCCTGTAATTCTTAAGGGATTTTTGTATTTCCTTTTTAATGGCTTCTACTTGTTTGCTTGTGTTCTCCTACAATTCTTTAAGGGATTTTTGTGTTTCCTCTTTAAGCGCTTGTACCTCTTTACCTGTATTCTCTTGTGTTTCTTTAAGGGAGTTATTTATATCCTTCTTAAATTCCTCTATCACTATCATGAGATATGATTTTAGATCCAAATCTTGCTTTTCCAGTGTGTTGGGGTACCCAGGACTTGCTGTTGTGGGAGGACTAGTTTCTGATAATGCCAAGTAGTCTTGGTTTTCGTTGGTAAGATTCTTGTGTTTGCCTTTAGCCATCAATTAATCTCTTGTGTTAGATGTTCTTGCTGTCTCTCACTGGGTCTGTATGCCTGTGTCAGCACTTCTGGGAGGAGATCAGCTCTACCCTGGTAGGACCTGTGTGCAGAGGGCTGTGGATCAGCCATCCCTCTTGGGTTTAGATGTATGAATGAAGGCTGCAGCTTTTGTGGCTGTGTCTCCCAGCTGGTCCCACCTGAGACCTGGGGTCAGAGCACTCCCTGGAGAAAAGCTCTCTGTTTGCAGGAAAGGTGTGCAGAGGGTTGTGGATCAGTGGTCCCTCCTAGTTGTAGACAGAGGTAGAAAGGATCCTATCCCAGCTACCTTGCCACTTCTGTGGCCTGACTAGACTTTTACTTTTATTTTTAAAACTGATCTTTGTTCCGGGAAATATTAAAACAGATCACCCCTCATACTCTCCTGACCCTCCAGACAACATTTTAGCTCTGGTGCTGGTACTGGCCAGCCACATCACTATGTCCCAGTGGGGTCCTGTCATCCTTTCCAGGCTAGCAATATCATCTCGCTTCCATGAAATCTCCACACACCCCACAGTCAGTCATCTAGCACCTAGTTACCTGGTAGAAATATGACTCTTCAAGCTTAATTATCCAATCAGGTTTATATATCAATAAGATCACAATTTACAAGATGCCAATAGAATAATTTCAGAGCCAAATAATACAGATAATGCTTTTATTTATAGATACACAATTATTCTAACCTCGTGAAAACCTTAGTTACCTGTGGCTGTTTAAAATCATGCTGGGTCTGGATCATCTTCCTGTTCACCTGCCTCCATGATGATTTCTCCTGCTTTATCTCTGACCTCTGATGTTCTCACCCCTAAACTTCTAGCTCCACCTCCCTATTTCTGTCCAATCACAGACCTGTTATTGCAATAATGTGACTGGATTGAGAAAATGCTGCAACAGATCTTGACTCAAGAAAATTGAACACTTGTTCAAGAATAAAATGAGGATAGTGTCATCATTTTCTGTGGTGGTTGAATTGAAACATGTCCTGAAATAGTCTCATATATTTGAACATATGGTCTCCAGCTGTCCGATCTTTTAAGGTTTGAAACCTTTATAAGGTGCAGCCTGGATTGCAGAAGTATGTCACTGAGGAAAATATTTTTTTAAAAACAAAATCTCTAATAAGCAAATGAAGATTCAGGAGTCAGATGCTGTGGTAAAAGCCTGCTAGTTCAGAGAGGCAGAGAAAGCACCCAGCTTATATTCCTCAACTGATATCCCAGAAGTAAAAACACAGTTCTCCACACTGTCTTAAAAGCCCTTCCAACTGAATGTCCCATCTTCCTACTTTCTCCTGATTTTTTCTCACTACCTATGTTTTTTCATTCCATGTCAACTGGTTGCTAGCTCTGTCTCTTTACCTATGGTTGACTTTATTCAATATCATTTATAATAAACAGAGCTCACATATTAAAGGTGTGTGGTAGGGCTGAGGCATAACACAAGTAAAAAAAAAAGGTTTTTTTGTTTGTTCATTTGCTTGTTTTTCTATCCATAATCTCAGAATGTGATCAAACATCCTGCAATGCTCTTGCATTAAAGGTGTATGCTAGGGCTGAACCAACCCACAATGAGACACAAGTTTTTCAGTATACAATTTCAGGGTTCACAATGTGATCAAATATTCTGTAACAGAAAAAAAATGTGGTTTTATAATCTCATTCCACTTCCTGTTCTCACCCTTTCCCCATCTTTCTCTCTGATTCCTGTATAATACTAAGCCATCCTCTTTCTCTTTCTGCTTTTTCCAATGACTTCCTTACCCAGTGACTGTAGACTACTGGAATTATTAAGACAAAATAAAATAAAATATTTATTTTGTAAGTATTTTTGTCATTATATTTCATCTTAGCAAAAACAAAAGAACTGACACATAAGTTACTAACAGACATTGGTCCTTTGTTCTGAGGTTTACCATGTAGAATTTTTATTTTTATTTTTTAGAAGAAATTTGAGAGTTTTACAAGTTTGGTCTAAGAAAATGATTGTTTGCTGTGAGCAGAGCATAATTGGCTGTTTTAGAAGGAGTAAAGAAGGCAGAATGCTGACAATAATATGGACCATGAAGTCCCAACTCATGGGGTTTCACAGTGAAACAAATATGAATAATTGGACTTGATGTCATTTATGTGTTTTCTTGGACTAGAATATGGCTTTCTTGTCCCATGTCATAATAACTTGTCCCAGGCTATATTTTAAAATGTTGACAAAATTGTTTTGTGTAGGGACTTTCAAGATAACAGTATATTGAATCTGTCAGGGTGATTATTACCTAGTACCTTTATACAGGACTCCAATGAAAAGGAACGATGGGACAGACTGAAGTAAAATATAGGTAGTTTAAAGAGGACAAGAACGTGAGGAAGCTTAGTGTTGTAGCTAAGTTACATGGTGACTAAGAAGCTGTAATTGTTGAGAAAATTAGGACCATGAAAACAAAGCATCCTACTTTAAATTGGAAAGAGAGAAACAGTGCCCTTGCTACAACTGACAGTCCTATTCTCTACTTGGGAAAGCATACAACGTAAGAAAGGAGAAATCCTAAGAAGTATCTTCCTTATAGAAAGGAAATTTAGAGAATAAAATTGGGGGCTAATGTGATCAAATCAAATGATCTAGGCTAGCGATATACCATAGCAGTACTGTCCATATGATTATGGCTTTGTATACAGGAAAGATTCAAATTTGAGGGTTCATGGATTCTTCTGTAGATTGAGAGAATCACTGAAGTCTGGCCACTTGTCTAGGAAAGTCTCCTAGGAGGAGACCATGACAAGTTATTCCATGATACTGCTACAGTGAAGACTTGATTACTGTGGATATGTCAGATGCCAGAGAACCAAGTCATTTGACAAAGAAATGTGCATAAAGGAAGAAGAACCATATCAAATCTTTGAAACAGAAGCCAAAGATATTGGAAGTGAAGATATACGATTTGGTAATGTCACTATCGGGTTTTAGTTTTCCTTTTGTTCATTCTCTCCTCAATGTGTAGCTATTTATTCCTTTTAGAAACTGGAGTGTATGTTTTTTGTCATTATATGTTAGAATTATACATTTTATTTTTTCTTTTATCAGACTAACAGGTAAGAGATGTTTGTAAGTCTTATAAAGGTATTTGAATAAGTCTGAAACAATGAAAGACTATGGAAATTACTAAAATTAAACTGAATATATTTTGCATCATGAACTGGTCATGAGACAATGAGATCCATGTGGACAATGTAATGATTTGAATGAGAAATGCTCTCCATAGTCTAATATATGTAAAGACATTATACATGGTTGATGACATTATTTGGGAAGGCGATAACACCTTTGAGAGGTAAGCCTTCCTTGAGGATATGTATGCTTGAGGGAAACTTTGAGTCTTTATAACTTTATTCTATTTCTTTAGTCTTCAACTCTTACTGGTAGTCAGAGATATATGGTCACCAAGCTCTCCATATGATTCACTCACAGACTCTATCTCTTTGGAACCCTTAAGTAAAATTTGTGTTTCCTAAAGTTCATTTGGTAATGGTATTTTATTACAGCAACAGCAATGTTCATTACATGAGATATATTAGTATATAATGTAGGAGATAACTCAAACATTTGCCAGGCAAAAATTATAAATGAATATAATTTATATAATTGTATATACAGCTTTATCATTTATTGAAACTGACAGAAAATTTTCATGCTAAGGATGTGAAGGTGCCTATTTTTCATATAGAGAATTAAATTTTGGCTAAGTGTTTGATACTCTCAAATATGTAGAGTCTTGAACATTTTTCAGTTGATTGATTTTTGACATATTTTGACATTATCATCATCAATACTAAGAATGACACTTTGAATAAATATGCTCTATAAAATATCAGAATATGTTTAGAGTCATTTCAAATTATTTTTTGAAATTTTTCATAAAATTCAAGTGAGCAACTGAAGCATCAGCTTTTCAAATCACACATTCTAGCAAAACATAGCCTAATTATATATTTACATGCTGAGAAATCATGGTAGAAAATAGATTTAATGTTTATTTTCTATAACCAAGTTATTTTCTATGAGGAGAAAATTTCAAAATTGCAGTAAAAACATTGCAACCCATACCAAAGTTGGATGAATTTTGAGCTAACATGCTTTGTGGATTATTAGTTGGTGTTAGATAGATTGGCAACATATATGCTTGGACCAGGGAGTGGCACTATGAGGAGGTTTGGCCTTGTTGGATAAGCTGTGTCACTGTGAGTGTGGGTAATGAGACCCTCATCCTTATTGTGACATTCCTGGGCCAAGAATATTCAGACCATCACACCAATTGTGAGTTCAGAGCTGTAGCCACAATAAAGTTACACCTTGTAACATGGGTTAAGTTTTCCAGAAATAGATCAATTCATCACATTGTTGAATTTTTACTTAAGTTTCAGTGTTATGAATTCAGAAAATTTTTACTTGTTAAGTTTTATGTGATTCCCATATTGGGACTATAAACAACATATATGTGGTTATAATCTAGAAGCATTGGTAGATGTCTCTATATGAGGAAGGATCATAAACTGGACAGAAAGTGTTAGTAACTAATTTCTTAGTTAAATCTTTAAGAAAGTGTATAAGTACAAAGTTTAAAAGATTGTGGAAAGAAATAATAAGGACAACATGCTGAGGTGGTTATAATGTTTGTCCATTTAAAAATGTGTAACTTGATATGACATGTTAATTTTTTAGTAAATCTCAGAAAATTCAAAGGTAAAGATGAAATGGGGGAAGTAAAGAAAGGAAGCATAATATTATAAAGACTGTTTGATGACTAGATTTATATCTTAGGTAATATTACATAATAACAAGTCGGTTTGGAGTGTTTTAAGTTTTAGAAAATCTTCATCACAGATAGCAGTAAAGAAAAACAATGGGGATGTGATTCAGAATGTTGGACCTGATTGTTCTTATCCCCAGAGGCAAAGACAGTTCATAACTCACAATAGGTATTCAACCCTGAAATTGGAATGTAATTAACTGAGGTAACAAAGCTGGTGAAACACTCTTGAGATATTAAACGCTATTCTGAAAATGGAATGTAAGTGGTGAGGATTTGTTTATGACCCCCCTTAGAATTTATACTTGCTTCACATCCGTTTCTTACCTTCCCAGTGCACTGAATGTGGCATTGCCTCATTGCTTTCTGAGCACTCAATAAAAATTTGAATTCAGATCAGGGATTGGTGAGGAAGAAAGCACCTCATAATATCCATAGCCCCTTTCTCACTCAGGTATCTTGGGATTATGAGAGTTATGTCAATTGAAATAATCAATTGAAACTCTCAAAAATAGAGTTTGTGAGTGAGAACTAGCTGAGAGTTTAACTAAGCATACAATAACCTTGTACTGAAAAGAAAGAAATGATTAATTCATGAGATAACTGAATTTGATTCTTATACCTTTCCACATACCAAACTAAACTGATAATGAATAAGTGTCTATGTAAATGGGGTAGAAATCTTCAATATTATTTTTTCATAACTTTATGAGGTGTAACCTGAAGCTACCTTTTTAATTCCCTATAATAAGCATTCATGTTGAATTTATCAGCAGCCTTATATTCAAGAAATGGATTTCTAATGTCCCAAATGGCAAATAAAAAGATAGAAGACAGGTATGCCGGTATTTGTCAATTTTAAATGTTCTAAACAACCTCCTGGATCCCCAGAATTGAACATTGTGGTTTAACATGCCTGAAATTATCATTGAGATTACATACCTAACATCATCTGTCAAGTGATATGAACAGTACACATGAACAGATCACAGCTTGAGGGGCAAAGACACTGCTCAGTAAGTAGTGTTATAAGGATTTTCTAGAAGGACCTCTTAAAATGGATATATTCGTTTGCTGTTTTTCAAAACACACTGTTAAAAAGATTCTTGAATTTTAAAGATACCTTCCAAATAATGAAATTTAATCCAAAAACTAAAATAAAACAAATGTTTTGAACCAAAGAATGGAACTCTTTTAATATTATAGGTTAGTCATTGTTTGAAGTTGAATAATGAAGCAAGTAAAACATAAAAAAAAAAAATTACTGCTAAAAACCAGAGTAGTTTTATTGAGCAATTTAGAATGTGGGCCAACAAATACCATGGGTAATATCTGTTATAAAAAGATAAAAGCAGATCACAGAGATTTTTTACTTTTGTTTTGTTTTGTATTGTTTTGTTTTGTTTTAGACAAGGTCTCATTCTCCCTGCCTTGGAACTCATTGTGGAAAACAGGCTGATCTAGAGATCAAGGAGATTCGCCTGCATTAGTATCCTAAATATTAGTCCTAAAAGCATGTGTTATCTTTCCCAGCTGAAAAAGCAGATTTTCTTTTACTTTCAAGGAAATATTAAATCTTTATAACATAGATATTACACAGACGCATGCATGTACATGGCATGAATTACTGAATATCTTTATACTCACAAGTTTGTATAAAATCCTTCATTCATACTCATTTATCTCATTTACTTTGAAACTCATGTGTTTTAAAATTATTATATGTATTTAAAATTATTATGCATAGACACAGATACAGCATTCAATATTTAGAAAGCAAATGAAATGTTTTCCTTTATGTTAGATTTAATTGTAACATTCATTTCAATCAATAAATTTAAAGCTTATCAGGATGTTTTAATATCTGTAATATATGAATTCTTGAAATTTAAAATATAAGAAATTAATTCAGGTAATTAATAAGAGAAATAAATAATAATGAATGCATTCATCTTTTTAGTGTGTATATCAAATAATATAATATTTACTTTGTATTTTAATACTGTAATGACTGTATATAAAAAGGAGTAAGAAGTGACTATTTTCTTTACCTGAAGTAGTCAAAGTCCTTGCCATAATTATATGATGCCTCAGGTCTTGATACTCAAAATCAATTGAAATCAAAATTCCATAGTATAATATCCCTGTGATGAAATTGGGAATTGGAGAGTCAGGAAAAATTCTCAGATATCATGGACTAGTTAGTCTGGCATATGCAACACAATGGCAAAACAACTCTAACAGAATAAAAGTGAGTAGTGATGCTAGAGATTGTCCTCTGATGTCCACAATAGTGTGAGCCATTCATACTCCTCTGTACAGATACACTTCAGACAAAAATGAACAAAATAAAGCAATTGTAAAACCAGAGGAAAACTATCTTATTTCTGATGATTTGTACACACATAAAGGCCCAAGATAAAATGTACTTATAACCTCTAGAGGTTGATTTCAATACCAGAGAGAATAACTTATGGTGACTAAGTCCCACATGGCAACATAATTCTACCATACGCATGTTAGAACATTCCTTTGGCAATAGTATAAACATTGTAACCCATGTCCTTTACTGAAATGGTATGAAGGATTTTAGACTCTGCCATGAAAGTGTATATTAGTGTAATGTATATTAGTAAACTTACAAACTGTTTTCCAAAAAAGAAGTCAACCAAGCAGGAATTGGCAGGACTGCTACACATCTCATGCATCTGAACAAAAAAGATTTAACCTGTAAATCCAAAGACAGGTGGCAGATATCAACAGGCAAGGGAGAAATCCCAGTAAACAGTTTCTGTGTTCATATAGGTTTAATGTCACTAGGAAATATCTATATGTATTTATATTTGTTTAATACTTTTAAAAAATTACCTGGTTTTCCAATAATGTAATCAAGAGGGCTATACATGTCTGAGCATAATTACTGAAAAATTTTGTAAAGAGAAGTTCCAAACTGCTTCTCAGTTGAGTCTCTCTCTAATAAAGAACCAAGACAAAATCTTTAACATTGGCATAAAGACCTTTCTACCTTTTGGGCTAGATATCAGCTATGAATGAAAGATAATTCCTGTAAAGATGCTACTGAAAGTACTTATGGACTGTTTAGCACATCAACAATGTAGAAGTCTTGGGAAGTTGGAAGTATAAAGATAAGTGATCTTAAGGAATCTTTAGCATCATTTATAGTCATCTATTTCCTTTGTTTATATACATCCTAAAATGTTTTGTTACCATTAGGCATGTCCTTTGTAACATATGAACAGACATCTACTTCCACCAACCAAGGTATTAAGAATGCCACCAGAGAGCATCTAATTCCTAGAATAAAGTTGTCTTAGCTTTTGTTCAACTGTGCTACCTAATATACCCACAAATGCATTTGAAAAGGTTATTGTTGTATGAATATCTTTGTTCTACATCTATAAAAACTTCATAATTTTGTTACCACACTGGAATAACATACTTAAAGAGAACTTAACCTCACTTCTGGTCCCATATTTGACTCAAGAATATATCATCTCTTTTTTTTCTTTCTTTCCTAAAATTAAGTGTTTTCCCATATAATATATTCCGATCAAGATTTCTCATCCTTATCTTATTCCAGATTGTTCCTACCTCCACAACAGTCCAACACCATGCCGTATCTCTTTCAACTTGGAAAAGATACAAAAACTACAAACTATAGTAAATCAAAACTAACAGAAAAAATGAAACCAAAGAAACTGTGCAAATAAAAGTGCAAAATATACTTAGATACATACTTACATATACACATAAAAATATTTGAAAAAACATAGAATCTAAAACTATAATGTACAAGTAAAACCAAAGTAAGGTAAAAAGAAACATTATGATACAACACAGCTTCAGAAATACTACTGGGTTTGTTTTTTGTTGGTCATCTATTGGGTGTGAGACATGTCCTCAAGTGTCATATCTACTCAGTGGAATTACACTGAATGAACAAATTTTTCCTTTGTGAGTGGTTGTTAATTGCCCATAGTGTCATAGTGATTGTAGTTCATTTCCGGTTCCCCTCTCAACACTTAGAGCTCTTCTGGCATAGATCTATGTAGCCCCTGTACTTGCTGCCATAATCTTGGTGAATTCCTATGCCTGTCAGTCCAGTTGTATCTGTAAGACACTATTTCTTCATCATCTTTCATTTCTACTGTCCCTTAAATTCTTTCTGCCTTCTTCTTAGCAAAAAGATAGTATTTTGTTTTCCTCTATGTCTCTCATCTCAGAATCTTAGCTAACCATAAATGTCAGGCATGGCTTCAGTCTCATGGAATGGGCCTTAAATCCAATCAAAAAGTGGTTAGTAATCCTCAAAATATTTGTGCCACTATTTCACAAGTATATCATGCAGTCAGGTCACCATTATAAATCAAATATTTTGTAGTTGTCTTGGTGTTTATCATTCTTCACTGGAAGCATTCAGAATATCTTTCAATACTATGAACAATCATTAGTGATAAAGGCTACAGTTAGTTATTTCATTGACTTCTCCATGTTCAGTGAGGGGTGTGTATGTGTGTGTGTGTGTGTGTGTGAGTGTGTGTGTGTGTGTGTGTGTGTGTATGTGGTATTTTCTTCAGCTATAGGCCTTAGTATCAATTTGTGTAGAGCAAACAATTACTTGGGCAATAGTCTGGATTGATTGGACTTTCAAAGAGGATTATTTGGACAAAAATTCAGTTAGGTATAATACAATCCTAGTATTGTAGATTTTAATTGGTGGTGAAAGAAGTCTAGTTAGCTTTGTTTTCTCTATTAGAATTACAATTTAGATTTTGTATATATGTATATATATATATATGCATATATGTGTGTATATAATATATATATGTCTTCTATTGCAGTAGGCTTCCATATGACCTCTAAAAGTGGCCTTTAGTGTCAACTGTTCTGTGCCTCTTTCAGTATTTCATCCCTTATTCTCAACTCTCTATGGTTTTTTTAATTGCTCATTTTCTTTCAGTCTCCTCTTTTTCCCACTTCTCCATAATTTTCTATTCTTTTTCCTTCGTAGAGAGATCTTTCCCTCACTACTAGCACCTTACTCTAGACCTAACCTCTATAATTATGTAGAGTGTCGCCTGCTTACTAAAGGCTTAAGAGCTAACATCTAGTCATTAAAGTGACATACTATAATTGTCTTTTGGGGTCTGGTTTACCTCTTCAGGATATCTATTGAATATCAATCCATTTATCTGTGAATTTCAGTTTTTAACAGTTGAATAGCATTTTATTATCTAAATAAAGCACATTTTTGTTATCCATTCATCTCTTGATGGTCATCTAAGCTGTTCCAAATTTGTTGTTATTATGAGTATAGCAGTAGTGAACATGGATAAGCAAGTGTCTTTGTAAAAGGATGTAAAGTGCTTTGGGTAGAATAGTTTATCTATAGTATTCCTTAAAATAGGACTCTTCTTTCACCTCAGCATTACATAGAACATTACATCTAATTCATAAGATGTCTAAAGTCAAGTTAATGGTAAAAAAGAACAATAAAATTATCTAAAAACATTAAGTGAAAGAGTAAGCTACTAAATGTATGTGTTGTGTATAGTCTGCTAAAAATGAGAGAAAAAGGCATGAAAACATGAACAAATGAAGGCAAACCTATGCTGTAAAGTAGCATATCCTACTCTATGTAAAGAAGATGGCCTGACAGATACTTCAGATTCATAAATGGTAGGCTCCATTCCTGTTGAGTTCCATTCCTCATTACTATCCTAAGTGAAAGTACCTAGGGTAGTCTATTGTTATGGCTGTCTTTGTTTCTATAACTCATTTCATTTATATCTCTCCAAATTCTTCACCTTACCTACTTGGCTTCTTAATAAGCTGTCATATGCCTTAGAATCTAAGGCTTACGTGCAGCTTGTTTTAGAGATGAACACTTGAAGCAAATTGGGTTGTAGTGAAATCTAACAAGGGATTTGAAGTTAGAATCATGAGAAAGTCTCACTTTAAGAAACTGCTTAGGTATTAGAAATGCTTGCAGTCGAAGCAAACTGAGTATACAAAGATGACATAATAGCCTCGAAAGTAGAGTCCATTAAAATCTAAAAGGTCTCTATGCCCCACTGTAGGGGAATGCCAGGGCCAGGAAGTGGAAGAGGGTGGGTTGGTGAGCAGGAGGAGAGACTGAATAGGGGGTTTTCAGAGGGGAAACCAGGAAAGGGGATAATTTTTGAAATGTAAATAAAGAAAATATCTAATAAAATAAATAAAGAAATCTAAATGTACTTAATTTCTTTATTTCTTCCTTGACCTAGTTATCATCAAGTAGACCATTATTCAGCTTCCATGTGTATGTGGAATTTCTGTTGTTTTCGTTGGCATTTAAGACCAGCCTTAATCCATGGTGATCTGATAGGGTTCATGGGATTATTTCAATCTTTTAGTATCTGTTGAGGCCTGTTTTGTGACCAATTGTATGGTTAATTTTGGAGAAGGTACCATGAGGTGCTGAGGAGGTATATTCTTTTGTTTTAGGATGAAATGTTCTATAGATATCTGTTAAATCCATTTGTCTCTTAACTTGTTAGTTTCACTGCATCTCTGCTTAGTTTCTTTTTCCTTGATCTGTCCATTGCAGTGAAAGGGCTGTTGCAAAGCTTCTAAAAGACAAAGGACACTGTTAATAGTATGCAATGGTAACCAACAGATTGGAAAAAGATCTTTATTAATTCTACATCCAATGGAAGGCTAATATCCAATATATACAAAGAACTCAAGAAGTTAGATTCCAGAGAAACAAACAACCCTATTAAAAATGGGGTACAGAGCTAAACAGAGAATTCTCAACTGAGGAATATCAAATAGCTGAGAAGCATCTAAAGAAATTTTCAATTTCCTTAGTCATCAGGAAAATGCAAATCAAAACAACCCTGAGATTCCACCTCATACAATTCACAATGGCTAAGATCAAAACCTTAGGTGACAGAAATGCCAGCTTGGATGTAGAGAAAGAGAAACACTCCCCCATTGTTTGTGGGACTGCAAGCAGGCACAACTACTCTGGAAACCAGTTTGGTGGTTCCTCAGAAAATTGAACCTGTGGACTCAGATATACCATTCCTGGCCATATACCCAGAAGATGCTCCAACATATAACAATGATACATGCTCCACTATGTTCATAGCAACCTTATTTATAATAGCCAGAAGCTAGAAAGAACCCAAATGTTCTTCAACAGATGAATACATACAGAAAATGTGTAAGACTAATGTGTAGATGCTTCTGTACTTCTTAGAAGGGGGAACAAAATAATAAAGGTGGGGAATACAGAGACAGTGTGGAGCAGAGACTGAAGGAAAGGCCATCATGAGACTTTCCCACCTTAGATCTATCCCATATACAGTCACCAAACCAGACACTCTTGTGGATACCAAGAAGTGCATGCTGAAAGGAGCCTGATATAGCTGTTTCCTGTGAGGCTCTGCCAGATCCTGACAAATACAGAGGTGGATGCTCACAGTCAACCATTCCACTGAGTATGGGGTCCCCAATGGAGGAACCAGAGAGAGGAATGAAGGAGCTGAAGTGGTTTGCAATAGGAAGAATATCAATATCAACAAACCAGACTCCACAGAATTCCCAGTGACTAAATCACCAATCAAAGTGTATACATGGTGAGACTCATGGTTCCAGCCACATATGTAGCAGATGATGGCCTAGTCGGTCATCAGTGGGAGGAGAGGCCCTTGGTTCTGTGAAGGCTAGATGCTCCAGTATAGGGCAATGCCAGGGTAGGGAGGTGGGAGTGGGTGGGTGGAAGGGCATCCACATAAAAGCAGTAGAAGGGGATATAGGATAGAATAATTTGGGGTGAAAACCATGAAAGGGGATAATATTTGAAATGTAAATAAAGACATTATCTAATAAAAAACGAGTCTAATTTTATGTTCATTTTTATGAACTTTCTTTATGAAACATCACACTGAATCTATGTGCTATGATATTTTTGGCATTTTTAAAAATATACAGTATGTTATTAAACAATAAATATAAACAATAGTAAGAAATTAATTGTGAAAAGGACTATTCAGTTAATAGAAATAGTCATCATCACATAAATATGTGAATTATCATTTGTGATGTGATTTTGTTTTGAATTGTACCTTATAAATGTGTTTCTATAGTAAAACATCATTATATAGTAAAAGAACTACATATAAAATTACTCATTTAAGCAATCTGTTTAAAAATAATTGGAAGAAAAAATCATGCTTTATATTCATTACTTATGATATCATGTGTAGAAATGAGAAATATCATGTCAGAGATGGAATAATTTAATACATTTGTCCTATATAATTGCCAAGATAGAAAATAATCACAATTTGATAACATCTAAGGTATACCTGGAAGAAAAACAGAAGTAAATCCTACAAATTAATGAAGATTCAAGAAAGATTGACAGAAGGAAATTCTGCAATGATTCATATTAGACATACAATAATAAAAATAAAACCATCGTTCATCAGAGCTGATGTGTCTAAACTATCAAATACTACAAGTGTCTAAACTACATCTGTATGTGTGTTTTTTCCTTTGGAATTGATAAGTACCTATACTCATCTGAGTTACAGCCAATTGTGTTACACTTGATGTGGGTGCCAGTTAGCTGACAGTGCTTGCTATTCTTCAAGAACAGGGGATAGTATGCACTGATCCACCTTCCATACTTAAATTCAAGTTCAATTATGTAATCTGTCTTAACAGGACTCTGCTATAAGTCTACCACAGGCATTTAGGCCTAAAATTATATTTATTGGCATAGCTGTTAATGCACATATCTCCCTATGTGCTTTCTTGCATCCCAGGACTACATGCACGCATAACTACAAAGTTCTAGCAATTACCTACTTTATTCATAATTATTCAGTGCCATTTGAAACCTCTCTTTTCTATGTGTCATGTGAATACTACAACTGTCTGTATGTCTGTACAAAAATAGATTCCTGAGGAGGGTGTTGCCAAATAGATGAGGTACCATGTTATAATCATTGTGGGTTTGTGGTGCATACACTTAGTGAACCAAGAATTGTATATTTTGTGGAAAGGCCATGAGAATATCCAGAAAATGAAGGTAATTGTCTGAAATTCAGGCTACTGATGTGCCTCATTAGCATGGAGAGGCATTCCAGGTGCTATATAAGTGATTGACTGCTCATGATGCATACACAGAGACAGGGAGAGGATTAGCTCTACTGTGAGTCTAAAATCTCTGATATTACTTGGGTTTGAGTATGTAGAAAGAACAAAAGTTTCAGATGACTGTTAATTATATTATATTTTTCCAGAATAATCATTTTAAACATAAAAGAAAGGACTTTTATATGAGTCAATATTTTTTTTTATCCATGAATGTAATACATCTTGGAGGTAAGAAGAAAATGTAACAGGAGTTTTCAAAAATGACCTCAAGTCACTTTATTGTACAGTGTTTTGCTGATTGATTAAATAGTGTTCAAAAGCATCTCCTCTCATAATGAACCATAAGTAATTGATTAGAAATGCATATAGTATCACATCTGTTTCCTAAAGATGCTCTCTAGTAATTATTTCTGTTATAGGCATGTCATTGATATTCTAAAGAAGTATTCAGTCTTATTTATAAATTCATGCCATGTTAGTGTATTCATCAAAGGTCTCTGTTATCCTACACAACTCACTGCATATTAGAATGGTATACAAATTGATTAATCATAGTTTTTGTTTAGATCTTAATGCTTATTTTTAGTTTGATTACCTAATGTTTTGATGTCTTTATAGAAAATTCAAATAGATTGAATGTCTCCCAGTAGTAAAAGCAAAAAATTTCTCATTCGAAAGACTAACCTTTTATGCTCTCTACATCTTCTTGTGACATTAGAATGTCCTTATAGTTCAACCTTTTTTTTTTTACACTTCCTAGGGGCTGATAACTATCCTTAATTATGAAAAATCAAAATAATTGCTGCTAATAATGTTTTTTTTTTTTAATTTTAAGGATAGGTTACAGTCCTGACGAGATAGAGTTTGGATTTTTCTTAGTTGTTCCTCTACTGTTGTGAATGAGAGAGTATGATAGTGCAGATTATAAAAGAAAGTGTGAACATGATGGCTGCACACAGCAAGGAGTCAAGCATGGTGCTGGAGCACTAGCTGAGACCTACCATCTGATATACAAGCACAGAAGCACAGGCAGAGAAAACACACATACACACACACACACACACACACACACACACACACACACACACACACGAGGGAGGAAGAAAGAAGAGACATAATTGGGAATGTCAAACTGCAATCCCATTGGCATACTTCCTCTGACAAAGCCATAGCTTCAGATTTCTCATGTGGTGCTTTGAAAAAAAATGTTCCCCCATGATACAGCCTACAGAACTCAAAAAGGTCAACAAGCTGAAGTACTCAAGTGAGGATACCTCAGTCCCACTTGGGAAAGAGAAGAAAGCAACCACAAGTGGGGAAGGAGGGGGGAACTGGGAGGGAAAGTGGACGGGGTGGGGGAAATGAGGGAGAGAGGGAAACCGGATCTGGTATTGGATGAGGGAAAAGGGTTAAAGCCCTGAGGGCCAGCAGAAAGAATAGAAACAGGCAACCTCAGAAAATAGGAGGTTAGGGGGACCCTCCAGAATGTTCCAGAGACCTGGGAGGTGAGCGAGTCTCAGGAATCAAAGGGAGGGACCTTAGATGAAATTCCTGACAGTAGGGAGAGGGAACTTACAGAGGCCACCTCCAGCAGGAATACAGGGCACCAAGTGAGGGATGGGTTTGTCATCCCACAGTCACATCTCGGACCTGTCTGAAAGAATTACAGGAACGGAAATGGAGAGGAGCCTGAGGAAAAGAAGGTCCAGGGACAGGCCCAAAGTAGGCTCCAGTTCAAGGGGAGGTCCCAAGGCCTGACACTTTTACTGAGGCTACGGAGTGCTCACAAAAAGAGACCTACCTTGACAGCCCTCTGAAAGACCCAACAAGCAGCTGAAAGAGTCAGATGCAGATATTTGCACACAACCAATGGACAGAAGCAACTGACCCCTGTTGTTGAATTAGAGAAGGCTGAAAGAAGCTGAGGAGAAGGGCAATTCTGTAGGAAGAACAGCAGTTTCAATTAATCTGGATCCCCAAGATCTATCAAACACTGGACCACCAAACAGACAGCATACAACAGCTGCTATGAGGCCCCCAACACACATAGAGTAGAGGACTTCCAAGACTGTGTTCATTCAGAGGCACCTAACCCTCAAGAGACTGGAGGCCCCAGGGAGTTTAGAGGTCAGGTGGAGTCGGGATCGGGGGCATCAATGTGGAGACAGGGTGTTGGGAGGAGGTGTGGGATGTGGAGTAGTCAGAGGGTGGATGGGGGAGTGGGAAATGGAATATGGAGGGTAAAAAGTAAATTAATTTAATTAAAAAATGTTCCCCAATAGGCTCTTAGAATTGGGCCAATTGGCAGATAAGACCTTCATGCAATCAGTGTGAATTTGTTGGAGGAAGTGTGTCACTGGGGGATGTATGTTTGGAGATTTCCAGTGGTCAAGCCAGGTCCAGTGCCACACACTCTTCCTGTTGCTTGCCAATCTGGATATCTACTCTCAGCTACCTCTTGAGTGTGATGTATGCCTGTGTACCACATTTAATAATGAACTAACTCCAGTCATCAATAGGAGGAAAGGCCCTTGGCCCTGTGAAGATTTTGTGCTCCAGTGTAGGGGAATGCCAAGGCCAATAAGTGGGAGAGGGTGGAGTGGCAAACAGGGGGAAGGAGGGAAGGCAACAGGGGTTTGTTCTTGTTGTTGTTGTTTGTTTGTTTTTTTGTTTTTTTTTTTGAGGGGAAACTGGGAAAGGAGAAATCATATGACATGTAAATAAAGAAAATAACTAATAAACAAAAAAATTGAAGAAAAAAAAACCAATGGACTAAATCTCTGAAACTGTAAGAAAGCTTCAATTAAACTAAATGTCATTCTTTATAATATAGCCATGGTCATGGTGTCTCTTCACAGCAATAGAAACCCTAAAATGCTTCCCAAATATTTTGTCCATCTGGAGACCAAGCATTAAAATGTATGTGCTTGTAGAGTACATTTTCATTATAACTGTACAGAGTTCAAATCATGTTTCACTTTCTTAAATGTTATGATTTTGTGTGCTATCACCTCTATTCAAGGAAAGCAGTGGAACAAATATATAATTATTATAATACATAAGAAATTAGTCTTCAAGTCTGTAGTGGCTATTCCTGGTTGTCAACTTGACTACATCTGAAATGAATTACAATCCAGAATTAGAAGGCTCACCTGTGGCCCTAATCTGGCTGCTGAGAGATACAAGTTTCTGACCTGAATCTTGGCATAGAGACCTTGAGGAATAGTGGCTACGAATCCCATAGGATTAACATAGAAAGCTCTATGAGTTCAAGGTCATCTGGGGTTAAAGGTGTGGTGGCACACACCTTTAACCTGGGCCACACTTTTTGCTGGAGACCTATATAAGGACATTGGAAGAAGGAAGGCTCTCTCTGCTTCACCTGCTTGCCTTGTGGGGCTGAGCAATTGCTGGATCCTTGGACTTCCATTCACAGCTGCTGCCGTGACTGTTGTTGGGAGTTGATTGTTGGGAGTTGGACTACAAACTGTAAGTCATCAATAAATCCCTTTACTACATAGAGACTACCATAAGTTCTGTGACTCTAGAGAACCCTGACTAAGACAAAGTCTCTGATTTACAAAGCCAATACACTACCCACTCTTCTAGCCTAGCTGACATGTTCATCTTCAATGCCAGTTTGTTGATAAAAAAAATTTACAAATTTATGTTTTTTTAATGAATAAACAGATGCATGTTTTTTCAACTACAGAGAAGTGCTTAACTATAAAGATTTTACTTCTAAGTTTCTTATACTTTATGAAATTGAAATCATATGGCAAACAGTTAGCAGGTAAATATTCATATTGGTGGTACTGCCTGCTAATGATTAAGGAGCCAACCAGAGTAGCTAAGGAAAATGTTCAGATTCTGATACAAGTATGGTCTGGTCTGACACTTTACCAGAGAAAGAGAGAAGAAAGAAGAAAGAAAAAAGTGGGTTGACTACAAATTGGTAGTTGTATTGTAATTTTCCTGAGAAAGTTTACAATGTACAAAACTGATTGGCTCCTAATTTTCCAATGCCAAGTATGAGCTGAAGTTAATGACAACAACAAGGGTTCAACTTAAAGATATCATTAGGGAAAAATCAGAGATCTTAGAAGTGGAAACTGTTGCATGGCATTTCTACTTGCAGCAAGTTTTCTGATTAAGAAAATTTTATAAGCATATCTTTCTAAATATCATGTATAATATATCCTTAACCCCAATATTAGAAGTGTTCTTTGTTAATTTTGATCTTCTTGAAATATTTATTCTGGTTTCAAATATACTTTCAGTTACTATTTTGTCAGCATATTTTTTTACTTCATGGCATGATGGATTGTATTTCTCTTGTAAGTATATGTTCCCATTGAAGAGACTCTCTTTCTTATATATTAGGTTTAAATTTTAAAATATGGTCACAATGCTAAAATCTATCAAAATAGTGAGTATTAGTCTTATATTTCTATTACAGCTAACCTAACAAGAGTTAGGAAAACAACAATAACAAAAGAATTCAAAGAAATGTTTGAGAAAACAAAGTCACACGTAAAATCATATGCCTGGAAAATATATAGAAGTTAGGATTGTATCCTCATGGTCTTTTTATTCTTAATAGAATCTCCAAAGTATATTAAATAATGAGTGTTTATTTCATATTGCTGGATAGAAAACATTCTCTAAATAATTTATTTTGTTCAGACTTGTATCAAAAATATAAATATTTTATGGAGTGACCAATATATTTTTCTTAGTCAATACAAATATTCTGTTAACTTTAATTTTCCCTTTATGTAGGGAAATACTCCAAATATATATTGTAGTTGACAACATAATGTGTTATGAGAACAATTTTGTAAACAAATAACAAAATATTTTTAGAATTAAATGTTTCTATATAAGAAGTATCTGAGAACATTGAAAATAGTATAGTCATTCACATAAAACAACATGATTCTGCATTATTTCACATGAATGGATCAAAATTATTCTTTCTGAATACTAGGTTCTGTATTACAAAACTAGTTATTATATTGACACTAAATCCTTCAATGATATTAATGTACTTAATGTGGATCTAAAATACATATGCTTCAAACATTATGATTGTTAAAGAAATCACTATTGATTTAAGATTAAATACTTAGTCAAGATGTATTATTTCAAATAAGTATAAAAAGATTCAAAACCTTCATATACACTGTATATACAATCCAAAATAAATGACTAACTGTTCATTAACCGTATTTAAATTGAAGAAAATAATTTATCTAAATGCATGTGTGTTTCTATATTCTCAAAATATTCTTTGAACTGATCTCACATCTATTGATACCTTCAATAATTTATTGATAATAAACATCCAAATATTATAAATATGAACATACACACATATGAGACTCATTTTAATATTTTCATTTTAAATAAATAAACACTTTACTGAAATACTACTATTTTATACAAACATCTATTCTAACATTTCTAACTTGATATCAATTAACAAATTTCCTGAACTTTTCAAATATATTGTCTTCAGTGGAAAACAAGAAATATCTCTCCACTTATGATTTTTTTTGGATGTTTTATTTATTTACATTTCAAATGCTATTAAAATACCTTCACTATTTCCCCTCCACCAACCCCCTATCCCATCTCCAGTCTCCACTGCTTCTATGAAGGTGTTCCCCTACCAATCAACCCATTCTGTCACAACGCCCTAACATTCCCCAACACTGGGGCATGGAGCTTTCACAAGACCAAGGGCCTCCCCTCCCATTGATGCCAAATAAGGCTATCCTCTGCTAAATATGAGGCTGGAGCTATGAGTCCCTCCATGTGTACTCTTTGGTCAGTGGTTTCGTGGCTCTGGGGGTGTGTGGTTGTTTGATATTTTTGTTTTTCCTATAGCATTGCAAACCCTTTCAGCTTCTCTAGTCCTTCCCCTAACTCTTCCATTGGGTTGCCCTTGCTCAGTCAGATGGTCGGCTGCAAGCATCCACATCTGTACTGGAAAGGCTCTGGCAGAACCTCTCAGGAGACAGCTATATCAGGCTCCTATCAGCAAGCACTTCTTGGCATATCTGGGTTTGGTGTCTGTATATGGGATGGATCCCCAGGTGAGGTAGTTTCTGGAAGGCCTTTCCTTCAGTCTCTGTTCCACTCTTTGTTCCTGTATTTCCTTTAGTCAGGAACAATTCTGGGTTAAAAGTTTGGAGTTGGGTATGTGGCCCCATCCCTCAACTGGGGGCCATGCCTAACCTCTGTATATGGTCTCTACAGGTTCTCCCTCCCATTTTTTGGATGTATATTTCTAGTTCCATCCATTTGCCTGTGAATTCATGAAGCCATTGTTTGTAATAGTTGAGTAGTACTCCATTGTGTAGATGTACCACATTTTCTGTATCCATTCCTCAGTTGAGGGACATCTGGGGTTTTCCCAGCTTCTGGCTATTATAAATAAAGCTGCTATGAACATAGTAGAGCATGTGACCTATTATATTTTGGAACATCTTCTGAGTATATTCCAAGGAGTGATATAGATTGAAAAAGAGTGTAGAACACATCAACCCAGGGGAAAATTTCCTGAACAGAATATCAAGGGCTCAGGCTCTAAGGTCAACTATAGATAAATGGTATCTCATAAAATTGACAAGCTTCTATAAGGCAACGGACACTGTCAATAGGACAAAACAGCAACCTACAGATTGGGAAAAGGTCTTTACCAACCCTATATATGATAGAGGGCTAATATTCAATATATAAAAAGATCTCAAAAAGTTAGATTCCAGAGAACCAAATAATCGTCCTAAAAAACGTGGTTCAGGGTTAAACAAAGGATTCTCAACTGAGGAATCTCAAATGGCTGAGAGGCACCTAAAGAAATGTTCAGCATCCTTAGTCATCACGGAAATGTAAATCAAAACAACCCTGAGATTTCACCTCACATTGATCAGAATGGCCAAGATCAAAAACTCAGGTGACAGTCAATTCTGGTGAGGATGTGGAGAAAGAGGAACACTCCTCCATTGCTTATGGGATTGCAAGCTGGTACAACCACTCTGGAAATCATTCTGGCCGTTCTACTGAAATCTAGAAGTAACACTACCTGAGGACCCAACTATAGTGCATCATTTTCAAATGTCTGTTTCTAAAAGACCATCATGGTTGGAAACTAAGTTTCTTTGAGTTTGTGTATATTTAAAATATTTTCTGTGGTTAAAGAAAGCATCTCTAGAAATATTATCACTTTATTCCCGGAGTTCTTACTAACATGAACCCATACGAGTTTGATTTGCCTCTTAGCAATTATTTAGAAATTGTAAGGTAGATTATATAGATGGACTGCTCTTGACACCAGTGGGTCTATTTAACTGTATAAGCACTGGACCAGAGCTTAGCAGTGAGTGCTAAGATTCACTCACAGTAATTATGTTTTCCACCACAGTATTAATGTTATCTCTAAGAGAAAGCATGGCTTCCTTAGCATTTGTGAGCTTAATAACCAGAGAGATAAACAGGCAGGATGAAAATGTATAAGAGAAGTAAATCTGGCTTGATTATAAATAAGGAAATGCATTATAATAAACAAACTGTAGCTCTAACAAAGAGAGTGGTATATGTGAATGTCAGCTTTTTGCATCTAAGTGTTATTGACACTAAATATGGATTTATTTTCCTTGATTAGCAATCTAAACACTTGCAAAAGCAAAGTATAACTATGTAACATTCAAGAATACAACCATTTTGCCTATAGTAATATGACAAAACTATTCCTGAAAAATTTCTATTTGAAATGTCAAACTTTTCTCACATCACAGAAAACATGGCTTTTCCCTCTATAGACACTATCATCACATTGTAGATTTTCAGGGCTTTAGATTAAGATAATTTTTGATATAATCTATTCCAAAGCTTCATTTGATATATTCTATATAATAACCTTCCATCAGCAGAAGATTATATTGATAATTAGTAAAGTGTTAACATGAATTAATTTTTGTGCAAAGAAAATTTCCCTACAAAGAGAAAATTTATACAACATCATTCATGAAATTACATATCCAGTTTTTATAATTAATTTATTTATAGGACCATGTGACAATAAATAAAAAAACAAACCCTTCTTCTACAAGTAAGTGATTTTTGGTCATGGTCCTTAATAATAGTAGCAAAAACAAATTATGCTGTTCTTGCTTTTTTCAGACTACTTATAGTTAGATGACATTGCATTAGGAGTTTGCATTAACTGATTATAAAGTGTCGGGAAATAGAATATAAGTCTGATAAACTTTTAACTTACCAACAAAAATATACTCTGAATCACGTATAGTTTCAGGTTAAAAATTCTGAGTTTTCATGGTAATTTCATATGAGAGCAGAAAAGATTCTGAATTTAATAACTTACTTTCAGGTAGAGCGCCAAAAATTAACAAAAATGTATAATATATTGAATCAGTTGAATAATAGTAGAGCAACTATATTTGATGCATAAATTATTAATTTTAAGGAGACTGAAGTATAGGATAACATTCTATTATTTTTAAAAGAAATGGTGATATCACATGATTTCTAAATATTTTTGACTCAAAACTATGAGCATTTTATTAAATAATAACAGTGGAGCAAAATACTCATAAATAAATTAATCTCTTCATGAGTCATGAGTTGAAAAATAGCCTAAAATGTTCTATATGTAAATGAGACAAAATGAATGTTTTTTGTCTTCGACTCCCTTATTTTACTTAACGTATTTGTTTCCATTCGTTACTTTCTAAACATCTACTGGGATCTAGGAGACTTTAATTTGCAATCTAATTACAGCAAGTAATTTAAAAAGATAAGCCAATTGTGTAGAAAATTTTGTATAGATTCTGATCTAGAACCAATATTTACCACTTATTACAAACATTCTTCCACTGACCTGCAGAAGGTTGTATGTATACTTATTTAAGAAAGGGAAGCATTCTACTTTAGTCCCTTGTTCATAGGCTTTGGATATCTATTAGTTTCTTTTCTGCACATGGGGCCAGGCAAAAGAACTGGTGCATTGGAGATTGATGAAAAAAGAAATACTCATAGATGTACTCGCATAGATGAGAAAAATCCCATTAGGCCTTATTGTACAAAGAGAACTACAGGTAACTAAGACATGCAAAGTGGGAAAATACTCTTCATCAGGAAAATGCACACCAATTGGTTATCCAACACCAAATATTCAGCCCCCAAAACATACATACAAACATTATATAGAATGAGAAGATTATATTTATATGTTTGCAAATACACACACACACACACACACACACACACACCAACAATTGACACAAAAAGAGTCCATATATTTAAAATAGAGCAAGACAGGGTATATGGGAAAGTATGGATGGAGGGAAAGGTATGAGAAAATTATGTGACTATATTATAATCTCAAAAATTAATTTTTAAAGAGAAAACTACAAAAACAAGTTGTGAAGTGTTTTATGCACTACTTGATATCTCTTTATGCATTGAGATTTTAAAACTTGATAACCACTCTTTGAATCCACAGCATCACAAACCAAACTTTTTCCTTGCATAAATATTGGTGCAGGTTGGCCGGTTGTTAACTTGGCAGAACAATACGTTTGTCTGCTTTAAACACCATTCCATGGGAATCTCTTTCCTATTTGCTTTTTAATCAGTTCCAAATGTAAGGGATCAAGTCCACATGTAATAAATAACTGAAATATAATTTCCATGACTCAATACAGGTGATTGTAGCTGCAGTCAGAAGTAGGAAGAGGACACAGTCTCAGAGGATCCCACAACTCTCTCTAGAATCGCAGATCTAATGCTCAGAATAAGATCTACAACATTTGCAGAGACTCTTAGAAACTCTTATAGATTCTTTCATGTGTAATTCGCTTTAAGGATTCAACTTTAAATAAACTGATAGTTCAGAAGCAGTGTCTAAGAATATGTTGCATGTCTCCCGAACCCAAGTTCCCAATCAATTTGTCCAAAAGTCAGGTAAGATGTGTCTTCGGTTTTAGACTGCTTTGTTCAAATAGTGAATCAGTGTTTTTATTTTCCTGATTTAACCTAGAAAAATCATGTCGAAGGCCAGTTTACACATCCAGGGTAAACTGAAGCAGGCTGTACAGTTGGCAATTCATTACTTAGCAGGCTTTTCACTGAGAGTTAATTCTCTGGAACTAGGAAAAAAGGATGAAGGAACACAAGCATGCACATGCACACACACATGCACACGCACACACACACACACACACACACACACACACACACACACTTGGTGGAGGAAGAAAGTTTCTACAAGCTCCACCAATTACACAAAGACATACACACACAAACATATATATATATATATACATATGTATATATATACACACATGTATGTATATATACACATATATACACACATATATGTGTGTGTATATATGTACACATATATGTGTATATATGTATCTATGTATACACACATATATGTGTATATATGCGTATACATGTATATGTGTATATACAAACATTTATGTTTATATGTGTATGTATATATACACACATATATGTGTGTATATGTATGTATACATGTGCATATACATATGCATATACATATCCATATGCACACATATACATGTGTGTATATATATGTGTATATACATATATGTATATGTATATATACACATATGTATATGTATGTATATATATATATACATATATATATATTTATATATATACCTGTTTAGTGGGTAAAGCAAAGCTACAACAAATTTATTTTACTCTTAACAATTTTATGCCACATAAGAAAAAAGTTTTCTACATGAGAAAAAAGATTACCTCATAGTCACAAGCTACACATGTTCCCAAAACAATTACCACAAGAATATATTATTCATGAACAAATTAGAATCATTACAAACAGGAAATTGCAACAGGATTATTGATTATATATTCTTCTTTTGAAACATACTTGACTAAACCATTTCCCATCTATCTTTCTCTCTTCAAGTTCATCATAACCCCAAAGCAATACTTCTTTTGTTATTGTCTAACAGAATTTAAGCAAGTGTCTTAGTCAGGGTTTTTATTCCTGCACAAACATCATGACCAAGAAGCAAGTTGGGGAGGAAAGGGTTTATTCAGCTTACATCCACGTGGCTGTTTATCACCAGAGGAAGTCAGGACTGGAACTCAAGCAGGTCAGGAAGCAGGAGCTGATGCAGAGGCCATGGAGAGATGTTCCTTGCTGGCTTGCTTGCTTCTCCTGGCTTGCTCAGCCTGCTCTCTTATAGAACCCAAGACTTCCAGCCCAGGGATGGCACTACTCCTTTGATCACTAATTGAGAAAATGCCCCACAGCTGGATCTCATGGAGGCATTTCCCCAACTGAAGCTCACTTCTCTGTGATAACTCCAGCCTGTGTAAAGTTGACACACAAAACTAGCCAGTACAATTGACCCCTTGTCAACTTGACACACAAACACATCACTATTAAGCCTCAACCCTTATGTTCTTATTCATCCCCAAGATCTAAAGTCCCACAGTCTTTACATATTAAAAGTTCAATTAATTTAAAATGTCTAATATCTTTTAAAATTCAAAGTCTCTTAACTGTGGGCTCCACTAAAATACATTCTTCTTTCAAGAGGGAAAAATATCAGGGCACAGTCACAATCAAAAGCAAAACCAATGTCTGGGATTCAACTCACGATCTTCTGGGCTCTTCCAAGGGCTTTGGTCACTTCTCCAGCTCTGCCCTTTGTAGCACACATCTTGTCTTCTGGGCTCCAGATGCCTGTACTCCATTGCTGCTGCTGTCCTTGGTGGTCATTCATGGTACTGGCATTCCCAAAACACTGTTGTAACTAGGCTTTACCAGTAGCCTCTCATAGACTGTCTTCATGGTGCCAAGCCTCAACTCCTTTGCATGACACCTTCAGTCCTGGGCCATGAATTGCAAACTGAGGCTGCACCTTCACCAATGGCCTTCCATGGCCTCTCACTGTGCTGAGCCTCAGTTGCTCTCCATGACCCCTTCATGCTGTCAAAACCAGTACCACCTGGGTGACTCTTAAACATTACCAAGTCCTGCTGCAG
>JADRCD010238060.1:0-27892 GCA_019843815.1 Montemys delectorum
AAAAAAAAACAGTCTCTAAGGGATAATAAAATATAATGCAATATAATATTATAAAATAAAAATAAACACACAGAAAAGCCCAAAACAAACAGAAGAAAAAGTTCCCAACAAAAAGGATCAGAAAAGATATAGACTCAGAGACACTCATCCATACACTCAGGAATCCCATAAAAATACAAACCCAGAAGTCATAATATATATGCAAAGAACCTGTAGGGTAAAATATAAACAAATAGAAAGAGAGAGGGGAAGAAAGAAGGATAGAAGGAAGAGGAAGAAAGAAAGAAAGAAAGAAAGAAAGAAAGAAAGAAAGAAAGAAAGGAAGGAAGAAAAAGAGAGGTGGGAGAGAAGGAAGGAGAGTAAAGGAGGAGGGAAGACAGGAATGAAAAAAGTAGAGGAAAAATAATAACTCAATACAAAAAGTTTTGTGTCATGACATCACATTATGGAAAAGGGCCTTCTATAGATGCTCTTTCATTCATTTTTTTCTGTTAGTCATCTAATGATGAGCATGCAGCCTATCCTTAAAACTAGTTTTTCCCCTAGTGAACTTCCTCTGCATAAAACTAAATTTTCATTTGCATGTAGTTATCAATTGGAAATAGTATCTAGGTTAGGAACGGTGCTTGTGCCCAGTTCTTTCAGCTCTGACCCCATCTGGTGCAGACTCATGTATGCTCTGTGCATGTCATCTCACTCTTTGTAAATTCATATGTGTGCCAACCCTGTGGCGTCTAGATGGTCTTGGCTCCTTTGTGCCCTCCATGTCCTCTTGTTCCTGAACTCTGTATACCTCCTCTTCCACAGAATCTCCTGAACCCTGATAGGGAGGAGTTTGATGGAGAAATCTTTTTTAAGACTTGAGTGCTTGACACTGACTCACTTTCCACATACTGTCTGGCTGTGGATATCTGTTTTTGTTTCCATCTGCTTCAGGGGGAAGCTTCTTTGGTGATGGCTGAGCAAAACACTTATCTGTGATTACAGCAGGATGTTATTTAAAGTCATTTCACTGCTACTTTTCTTTAGTAGAGCATTAGAATTTGGTTTTCCCCTAGGTCCCTGGAATATCTATCATCAGGTTCTCAGTCACATAGGTACAGTCAGGTGTGGGTCACATCTGGTGGAATAGGCCTTAAGTCAACTCAGATATTGGCTGGGTAGTCCCAGAAACATTTTTGCCATCATTGCCCTGGTATATTTTGTGAACAGGAGACCATTGTAGATCAAAGGGGTTTGGTGGGTTGGTGTTTCATTTGGTAGGATGCAGAGTACCTTTACTGCACCAAAGATGTTAGCCCATATGGGTGAAATCTCTTGGTAGGCACAAGCTTGAGTTCTCCATGTTCAATGAACTATGTAGATGTTGTCTTCAGTATTGGAGACTTGCTGTCAGTCAGTTGGTGGATAGCAATTTGTTGCCTATCCAACAGCCTGGGTTTTTTTGGATTCCTGTGAGACCTCTTTTGCTAAGAACTCAATTATATTATTGTAATGCAATCCCCAGACTGGAAGCTTTACTTGGTGACAAGACATATCTAGTTGGGGATCTGCCTCCATGTTACTTAGTGATTTTATTTAGATCACTTTGATATGTGTATATATTTTAGGAAGTTTCTACTGCGTTAAGTTTCAATACTATCCAAGTGACACCTAAATTTAGCATTCTCTCCCAGTATTCAACCCTTATCTCCTTCATTCCCCATCCCACTTGATCATCACATTCTAGTCCCACCATCATCTATAACTATTTGATTTTCCTTTCCTAGAGAGATCTGTGTCCCCCACCCCACCCCCAGTTCCTTAGTCTATAATCTCTGAGAGTCTACGAAATGTAGCTTTGTTTTCATGGACTTTAACACTAATAATTATATAATAGCAAATAAACACATACCATATTTATCTTTCTGGGTATGAATCGCCTCACTTAGGGTGACTTTTTTATTTCTATTAATTTGCTTGCAAAGTATGTAATTTCATTTTTAACAGCTCAGTAATTTTCAGTGTGTAAATGTAAAAATATTCTTTATTAGTTCATCTCTTTTGAGACATCTAAGTTTTCCAATTTCTCACTCTTACGAATATAGCAACAAAACATGGTTGAGCAAGTGTCTCTGCTACAGGATGAAGAGTTCTCTGGGTATATTCCCTAGAGTATTACACCTGGAACTGGAGGTAGATTGAATACCCATTTTCTTGAGAAACTGCTCCCACACTGATTTCCACAATGACTTATGAGTTTGCAATCCCACCTACCATGGATAAGCGTTCTTACCCCATATCTTGCCAGCATTCACCGTCATCTGATTTATTGATGGTAACCATTCTGATTGTTTTAAGGTGGATCCCTAAAGTAGCCTTGCTTACATTTCCTTTATGCATTAGAATATTGAACATTTAAATATTTCTGAGTCATTTGCATTTCTTCTTTTGAGAATTTTCTCTTTAGATCTGTATTCCTCTTGAAAATGAGGTTATTTTTTTCTTGAGGTCCATTTGTTTTAATTTCTTTATATATTTTATATAGTAGCTTTATATTTGATAAGAAGTCAGCTAAAAAATAATTTCCCCACACTCACCAATTGACAGGTCATCCAGAGAAAAACTAAACAGAGAAATAGTGAAACTAGCAGGATATTATGAATGAATCAACTGGGCAAAACAGACAACTATGGAATATTTCACCATAACACAAAACAACATACCTTCTTATTAGCAACTTATACATCCTCCTCCACATATTCAGTCACAATGCAAGCCTCAACACATAAAAAAACTGAAATAATGCCTTTTATTTTATCAGACCTCTATGGATTAAAACTGGAATTCAATGACAACAGAAGCACCAGCAAGCCTACACACTCATGGAAATTGAACAACTCTCTACTCTAAGATCTCTAGGTTAGAGAAGTAATAAAGAAAGAAATTTAAATCTTTCTAGAATTCAATGAAAATTAAGGCAAAAGTACACTTGAAAGTTCTAGAAAAATAAAAGAAGCAAGCACACGAAGATGACTAAAAGACAGGAAATAATTAAAAGTAGAGATGAAATCAGTCAGATTAAAAAACAAAGAAAACCATTACTATCCCTTAATATCAATGGATTCAATTCCCCAATAAAACAACATAGACCAAGAGACTGGTTACATAAACAGAACCCAACATTTTGCTGCATACAGAAAACCCACCTCAGTGACAAAGACAGACACTACCTCAGAGTAAAAGGCTGGAAAACAATTTTCCAAGCAAATGGTCCCAAAGAAACAAGCTGGAATAGCCATATTAATATCAAATAAAATCGACTTTCAACCTAAAGTTATTAAAAAAGATAAGGAGGAACATGTCATACTCATCAAAGGTAAAATCTACCAGGAAGACCTCTCAATTCTAAACATCTATGTTCCAAATGCAAGGGCACCCACATTCATAAAGGAAACCTTACTAAAGCTCAAAGCACACATTTCACTGCACACAATAATAGTGGGAGTCTTCAACATCCCACTCTCATCAATTGACAGATCATGGAAACAGAAACTAAGGAGAGATACAGTGAAACTAACAGAAGTTATGAAACAAATGTATTTAACAGATATCTATAGAACATTTTATCCTAAAACAAAAGGATATACCTTCTTCTCAGCACCTCATGTAACCTTCTCCAAAACTGACCATATAATAGGTAACAAAACAGGCCTCAACAGATACAAGAAGATTGAAATAATCCCATGCAACCTATCAGATCACCACAGATTAAAATTTGTCTTCAACAACAACAAAAACAACAGAGAACCCACATATACATGGAAGCTGAACAACACCCTACTCAATGATGAATTGGTCAAGGAAGAAATAAAGAAAGAAATGAAAGAATTTTTAGAGTTTAATGAAAATGAAGGCACAACATATCCAAACTTATGGGACACAATGAAAGCAGTCCTAAGAGAAAAAGTCATAGTTCTGAGTGCCTCCAAAAAGAAACTGGAGAGAGCATACTTCAGCAATTTGACAGCACATCTGAAAGGTCTAGGACAAAAAGAAGCAAACTCACCCAGGAGGAGTAGACAGCAGGAAATAATCAAATTCAGGGCTAAAATCAACCAAGTGGAAACAAAAAGAACTATACAAAGAATCAACCAAACTAGGAGCTGGTTCTTTGAGAAAATCAACAAAATAGATAAACCCTTAGCCAGACTAACTAGAAGGCACAGAAACAGAGACAGTATCCTAATTAACAAAATCAGAAATGAAAAAGGAGACATAACAACAGAAACCAAGGAAACCCAAACAAATCATCAGATCCTATTACAAAAGCCTATACTCAACAAAACTAGAAAACCTGGATGAAATGGACAATTTTCTAGACAGATACCAGGTACCAAAGATAAATCAAGACCAGATAAATGATCTAAACAGTCCCATATCCCCTAAAGAAATAGAAACAGTCATTAATAGTCTCCTAATCCAAAAAAAAAAAAAAAGAGCAAGGACCAGATGGGTTTTGTGCAGAGTTCTATCAGACCTTCAAAGAAGACCTAATAACAGTACTCCTCAACTATTCCATAAAATAGAAACAGAAGGTTCTCTACCCAATTCATTATATGAAGCCACAATTACTCTGATATCTAAACCATATAAAGATCAACAAAGAAAGAGAACTTTAGACCAATCTCCCTTATGAATATTGATGCAAAAATACTTAATAATCACATTGTTTTTCCTCCTATAGGGGTGCAAAACCCTTTAGTTCCTTGGATCCTTTCTCTAGTTCCTTTATTGGAGACTCTGCTCAGTCCAATAGATGTCTGTCAGCCTCTTCTTCTGTACTAGCCAGACACTGGCAGAGCCTCTCAGGAGACAGCTATACCAGCCTCCTGTCAGCCTGTACTTGCTGGCATCCACAATACTGTCTGGGTTTGATTATTGTGTACCCCCAGAGATCCCAGGGACTAAACCACCAACCAAAGAGTACACATGGTGGGACTCATGGTTCCAGGTACATATGTAGCAGAGGATATCCTAGTAGGTTTTCAATGGGAGGAGAGGCCCTTGGTGCTGTGAAGGCTCTATGCCCCAATGTAGGGGAATGCTAGTGCCAGGAAACAGGAGAGGGGTTAGTGAGAAGGAGGAGGGGAGAGAGAATAGTATGTTTTTTTCAAAGCAGAAACCAGAAAAGGGGAGAACATTTGAAATGTAAATAAAGAAAATATCTAATAAAAAATATTCAATAAAATTCTTGCAAACCAAATCCAAGAACACAACAAAACTATCATCCATCATGATCAAGTAGGCTTCATCCCAGGGATGCAGGGATGGTTCAATATATGGGAATCCATCAACATAATCCACTACATAAAAAAACTCAAAGGAAAAAAAGATGATAATCTTATTAGAGATTTGACAAAATCCAACACCCCTTCATAATAAAAGTCTTGGAAAAATCAGGAATTCAAGGCCCGTACCTAAACATAGTAAAAGCAATATACAGCAAACTAGTAGCCAACATCAAACTACATGGAGAGAAACTTGAAGCAATCCCACTAAAATCAGGGACTAAACAAGGCTGCCCACTTTCTCTCTACCTATTTAATATAGTACTTGAAGTCCTAGCTAGAGCAATTAGACAACAAAAGGAGATCAAAGGAATACAAATTGGAAAGGAAGAAGTCAAATTATCAATATTTGCAGATGACATAATAATATAATTAAATGACCCCAAAATTTGCACCAGAAAACTCCTAAACCTGATAAACAACTTCAGCAAAGTAGCTGGATATAAAATTAACTCAAACAAATCAGTGGCCTTTCTCCACACAAAGGATAAATAAACTGAGAAAGAAATTAGGGAAACAACACCCTTCACAATAATCAGAAATAATATAAAATACCTTGGTGTGACTCTAACTAAGCATGACAAAGATCTGTATGACAAGAACTTCAAGTCTCTGAAGAAAGAAATCAAAGATCTCAGAATATGGAAAGTTCTCCCATGCTCATAGATTGGCAGGATTATTATAGTAAAAATGGCCATCTTGCTGAAAGCAATCTACAGATTCAATGCATCAAAATTCCAACTCAATCCTGCACAGAGTTAGAATGAGCAATTTGCAAATTCATGTGGAATAATTAAAGACCTAGGATAGTGAAAAATATTCTCAACAATAAAAGAACTTCTGGTGGAATCACCACCCCTGACCTCAAGTTGTACTACACAGCAATTGTGATAAAAACTGCATGGTATCGGTACAGTGACAGACAGGTACATTAATGGAATAGAATTGAAGACCCAGATATGAACCCACACAACTATGGTCACTTGATCTTTGACAAAGGAACTAAAACCATCCAGTGGAAAAAAGACAGCATTTTCAACAAATGGTGCTGGCTCTACTGGTGATTAGCATGTAGAAGAATGCAAATCAATCCATTCTTATCTTCTTGTACAATGCTCAAGTCTAGGTGGATCAAGGACTCCATATAAAATCAGAAACTAATAGAAAACAAAGTGGGGAAAAATCTCGAGCACATGGGCATAGGGGAAATTTTCTTGAACAGAACACCCGGAAACTGGGAATACTGAAGATACAATCTGCTACTCACATGAAACTCAAGGAGAAGACCAAAGTATGGATACTTTGATCCTTCTTAGAAGGGGGAGCAATTCAAAAGTCATTATGTCACTGGACGGTGGTGGCACATGCCTTTAATCTCAGCATTTGGGAGGCAGAGACAGGCTGATTTCTGAGTTCCAGGCCAGTCTGGTCTACAGAGTTCTAGAACATCCAAGGCTACACAGAGAAACCCTGTCTCAAAAAAAAAAATCATTATGTCTTACTTCAAAACCTGTACTCCACAAAGTTTGAAAATTTAAGAAATAGAAAATTATCTAGACAAATACCATTTACAAAAGTTAAATAAACATCAGTTAAACTATTTAAACACCTCTATAACTAAAAGTCCTAAACAAAATTAAAAAGCTCAGTGCCAGTTGGTTTTAGTGCCAACTTCTACCACACTGTCAAAGAAGATCTAATACCAATACTCCTCAAACTCTTTCATAAAATAGAAACAGAAGGAACACTGTCAAACTCATTCTATGAAGCCAAAGTCACTCTGATACCTATACCACACTAAGACCCAACACAGAAAGAGCACATCAGACCAATTTCTCTTATGAACATTGATACAAAAATACTCAATAAAATACTGGCAAACAGAATCCACTGGTGGCGCATGCCTTTAATCCTAGTACTTGTGAGGCAGAGGCAGGCGGGTCTCTGAGTTCAAGGCCAGCCTGGTCTACAGAGTGAGTTCCAGGGCAGCCAGGGTTACACAGAGAAACACTGTCTCAAAAAAACAAAAGAAAAACAAACAAAACAAACAAACAAACACCAAAAAAAAATCACCTATCATGTTCAAGTAGGCTTCATCCCAGGTATACAGGGATAGTTCAATATAAGAAAACCCATCAATGTAATCCACCATAAAACAAGCCGAAAGATAGAGATCACATGATCATCTCGGTAAATGGTGAAAGAGCCTTTGACAAAATTTAACACCCCTTCATTGTAAAAGTATTAGGGAGACTATAGATGTACAAGGCATATACTTAAACATAATATACAATACACCAAGCCAATGCACAACATCAAATGGAGTGAAACGTAAAGAAATTCCACTAATTCTCCATGCTCACGGATAGGTAGGATTAACATAGTGAAAATGGCCACCTTACTCAAAGCAATCTAAAGATTCAATGAAATTCCTATCAAAACTTCAACACAATTTTTTATACTCCATTTCATATCGAAAAACAAAAAGCCAAATAGCCAAAACAATCCCAAGCAATAAAAGAACTTTGGGAAGTACCACCATCCTGGACCTTAAGATGTAGTACAGAGCAATAGTGATTAAAAAAAAAAAAATGCATGGTATTGGTAAAGAAAAAGACTTGTTGATCAATGGAATTAGATCAAAGATCCAGAAATAGACCCACCTACCTATGAACACTTGATTTTGATAAAGAAGGCAAAATCATACATTGGGGAAAAAAATAAAACATCTTCAACAAAAGGTGCTGCATCTAACTGGGTGTCTACATGTAAAAAATGCAAATAGATCCATATTTATCACCTTGGGCAAAACTCAAGTTCAAGTAGAACAAGTACCTCAAGTTGATATTTGTTAAACTTAATCTCTTTGAAACACAAATACATTCTATTACGTAGGACTTATAGAGTGCTTCATTCATTTTTTTGTATATTTATGTTTCTTATCCTGATAACTTAATTTTCAATTGTAATTTTAAGACTTTTAGCCAAGCACACTTATCCATATTTTTTTTTAATCAGCATCCCTAGCTTTCATCTGCACATCTCCCATATGGTCCATAATAAGAAATGTGTGACTCATGAGGCCTGTGCCTCCCGGCTGGTCCTGCCTTAAAAAGTCACCATAGAGAAAATGGCGGATCTCTCCTGAGTCCCTGAGTTAAAGGCTCTGACAGTACCTGACTAATACAGATGTAGAGGCTCATAGCCATCCATTGAACTGAATACACGGTCCCCAATGAAGGAGCTAGAGAAAGGACCTATAGAGCTGAAGGGTTTGCCGCACCTTAGGACGAACAACAATATGAACTAACTAGTACCCTCAGAGCTCCCAGGGACTCAACCACCAACCAAGGACTATACATAGTGGGACTGATTGTTCTAGCAGCACATGTATAGTAGAGGATTGCAAATTCGATCATCAATAGGAGGAGAAGCCCTCGGCCCTCTGAAGGTTCTGTGCCCCAGTGTAGGGGAATGCCTGGGCCAATAAGTGGGAGAGGGTGGGGTGGCAGGCATGAGGAGGGGGGACGCAACAGGGGTTAGTTCTTGTTTTTGTTTGTTTGTTTGCTTGTTTGTTTTTTGACGGGAAACTGGGAAAGGAGAAATTAACATGTAAATAAAGAAAATATCTAATAAAAAAAAAGAAAAAGAAATGTGATGATATCAGCTACCAAAGTGGCTGAAACGCCCACAAGTGTGAGAGCTGGGTAGTTTGGAAGAAAGATTTCAAATTTAGGAATATTGGTTCCCATGTTTGGAAATATACTTAACATCTGCAAATCCAGTGTGCTAAGAAAACTGGGACAATCACTATATACAATCAAAGCAGAGTTTCACCAAAATGTTAAGAGTAGTAAAAATGGTTCTTAATATTACTTGCAGAAGCCAAAAGAGGCTTAAATTTGTAATATAGAGTAGCATGCTTTTCCATGTCTCTTAATATGCCTACTGTGTTCAGCTATAATCAAGTCTTTTATTTCCTTAAAATCACTAGTAATTTCTCCAGTAGAAAACCATAATGTGCTTGATTTTCTTCCATCCTCTTATAATATTTGTAGGCTTTTTTTCCCAATCTTTAAAATTTTGAATGAAATTATACCTCCGTATGCCCAGGGAATGCATTCCCCATGTCTAAGTGCATACATGAAATCAACTTTTACTATCACAATCTAAATATAGATAGAAAATCATATACTATACTCTCAGTCTGCACTGATCCCGCTGATCTTCTAGGTCAGGAAGGCAGTGTTCTTCAAAGTCACAAAGTAAAAACAGTCTTTGACTCCGGAGAAATATGCACCTCTAACCTGCAATCCCTCAATGCGCTGCTCAGCATGTGGCAGTCAGTGTTTACCTCAACTGTCTTACTCAAGTAGGAAACAGTATCCATAATTCAGAACCTATTTTCTGTCCTTGTCCATCAATACATTAAATTCATAGTAACATTTGGGCATTTTGGAAGTAAGCTCTAGGAATGTATTGTTGAGACAAAAAACAATTCAAGGACTTTCTTTGTCTATTCCATGTTGAATAGTAGCTACTTATTTTTAGCATACCAAATTCAAAATAAATAAACTTAAAAAGCAAAGTGATAGCCTTTGGCTAGCCAAAAGAACTTCCCTTCCTAAAAAGTATAGATTTAATTACTCATTTAGTACATTTTTATGTAATTAAAATCAAAATAGTATACTAACACAAATACTTGTTCTTTAAAAAGTGTGTATGTGTGTGTGATATGTGTGTGTATGTGTGTGTGTAATATTTATATGTGCATCCATGTGCATATTACTATGTTATACAGCTACAAGTGATTGATTTACGGTACAAATATAGGTGAGAGGACAGCCCTGCTTGTGGGTAGTCATATTCACCTTGCTTAAGACAGAGTTTCTCTTGTTTTCTGCGGTTCATACAATATCACCTAGCCTGGAAGTTTCTGGAGCTTCTCTGTTTATTCTCATCTCCCTAGCAGAGCTGTCATTGCAGACATTCTTCACACATGTCCAGCTTTTACCTGTGTTTTGGTGATTGAAATCCAGCTGAGCAGCAAGGGCTTTTGTACACACTGAGCCATCCCCACCATCTCCCAAGCCATTATGATAGTCTCCACAGCCAAGTTTCCTTCTAACTCTGGTATAGTATTCCAGAAGCAACTACAGACAAAAACCTAGCCATCTTGAAATGCCTAGGACATGTCAAAATTATAAAATGATGTGGAGTGATACTTTATCTCCTATATGCTGATCTACTTCAAAGGACACAAATATGACATTTTACATCTGGTAGTAAAAACTCTGGATCTCATCCACCTCACAAAACTATGGCATAAAGCCAAAACCTCCAAAGTATAATTTTGTGGCAACTTAAATATTCATTGAAATGTCTCAGCAGTGACAAAATATGAACGTCAATGAAGCACACATAGGCCAATATAGTTTCGTAAACTCTTTGTTTTTGTACCCATTTTAAGCATGCTTCATTCCATAGACATGTTGGTCAATATTCCTTCATCATCATTTGGTAATTCCCTCTCAGTCCCACCATCTGTCCAAACATGTATCTTTCTCACCCTATAATTTCCCCCAAATGTCCTTCATTTTCTTTTTTAAATCTCAGAATTTCTGGCCAACCACAATTAATATCCTTTCTCTACCTTCCCTCATTCTATATCCTACATGTATCCCTTCTTTTTCTAAACTTCTCAGTGTGAATCAGTCAATTATTACCAATCCTCTTGCCATCCATCATCCTATTAACAGGTAGCAATGATGTTTATGTTTTAAAAGGCAGAGTGGAAACTCCATAATACTGTACAGACATAATTTTCTTATATACATACAGCCATATTTACTCTAGATGAGTGTTTGGAGAGAATGTGTGTGTGTGTGTGTGTGTGTGTGTGTGTGTGTGTGTACATATGTATGAATCTAGGATAGACTGAATTATTTGACAAAAGGAGTAATAATGAGATAATAAGCAACATACTTTGGAAAGAATTATGCAGTCTGCTGGGAGCAGTCTCATATTCTCCTTATTGTACTCCCACAAAGAGCTCTGAAGTCAGAATGTGAATAAGATAAAGGAGAAGGTATTACAGGAGAGAGGTCATTGGTTCTGATGAGCATGAGCTAGTGCTATGGGGAGGGATGCAGCTTGGCTTACTGTATCTGCAACTCCAGCTGAACTGTGTACTTGCCAGGTGGTGGGGAGGGCAGAGGCAGCCACTGAGCTCCAGAACAGCTGCTCCATTCTCTCCTTCCACTTAATATTTGGGAATCTGGGCAGTTTGGAGGCAGCCACAAGGGAGCACTAGCAGATGGCTGCCATGCTATGGAGGTATACTCTTGAATGGAGAGAGCTACTTCTACACACACACACACACACACACACACACACACACAAACACAAGTATATTTAGATGCTTTAAATATGATCTTTTAGAAGTTTGGCAAAAATACATTCATGAAGAAATTAACATTTTTAATTAGTTCTTTGTTTTCAGTAGTATTTCATAAAATATATCAGCCATAGCATAGTATTCAAAAAGAAAAAAGAAAGAAAAAAAGGGTAATTTTGTCTTTTTGTCATGGCTTTCCCCATTTTAAACATGGCACAGTCACTTGACAAATGTCTAAGGAAATGTCTCAGATTCCACCAACGCTGCCTTGAACTGCTCTATGTTCAAGTACAGTATGAGAACTTTCCACGGGTGTGACTTTCTGTGAGACAGCTACAAAAATCCCCTTTTCTATTTTGCATAAAAAGAAAAAGAAACAGCAACAAATTAATTTATTTCCATTTAAGTAGAATCAAATCCAATATTGACTAAGTGTATACTAGCTTCAAAATATGTCAAAATTCTCCTAAAGAACAAAGAGACATAGTGGAGTTTGGGTTTTTCTAGTGTTTTTGTGGGACTGGTATTTTCTATTCAAAAAGATCATGTCTTCCACAAATAATAGGTTATAATTATATAAGAAGTTGAAGTTTACAAAGTGCTCCTACTTAAAAACATTTTTTGTCTTCAAGAGAATGTTATTTAACAAGGAATTTATATGCCAGGAGCTGTCAATGCATAGATAATGAAGGATATCAAAGCTTTGACTGCTTTGGTACACTAAGAGTGTACTCCATTTGTTCAGTAAACAGAGGCTACACCCAGAGTCTCTTGTTTTTATTCATTAAATGATTTATTTCTATATGCTAAAATGTAATGTTTAAATGAACATTATAAGTTGACTATTTTAACAGTAAGATATTTATGTGATACTTCAACAATTATTCTTCTTAATATTTTCATCCCTATTTTAGAAGATACCCCAACTTTTTTTTACAATGTTCATACATTGGTGTTAAGTTCAGTTCAATATATGAAAGTCCATTAACATAATCTACTACATAAAAAACAACAAAGAAAAAAATCACATGATCATCTCATTACATGCTGAAAGGGCATTTGGAGTTATTACATCTTAAAAATGACATTTTTGTTTATTTGTTCTTTAGATTTCTTTTCATAATATATATCTTTGCTATAAAGGATAGGCTTGCCTAGTGTGTGCTGTGTAGCTCAGGCTGGTGTGTATATGTGATCTCTCTGCCTTGGTCTCTGCCAGATTTAGAGTCTCTTTTTCCTAAGCTCAAAATAAAGGAGTCTATGTATCTTATTTCAATCCTAGATTGAGATGACAATCAAGTAAATCAAGTAAACAACACAGGGAGAAAATTCAATTGCAGTGAATACTTCTTGAAGTGGGATCCAAGATGTATGAATTCCTAAATGTTCTTCAAATAAAAAAAATTTGAGATTAGTACAGTTAATTAAACAGTATATTCCATGGTCATGTAATGTATACAAGCATGTTACAAGATCTATCACATGTAGGTAAAGACAGAGCTATCAAAGCCATTGTCCTAACATCCTGTGTGTGTGTGTGTGTGTGTGTGTGTGTGTGTGTGTGTGTGTGTGTGTGTATTTGATGAGAAAGCCACTATGCTGTACATAGGTTTAGCAGCTATTTAAAAGCTTCAGCAACACTGCTCTGAAAAAAGCTTTTGAGAATATGCTGGCCTGGAGAAGAACCACAATTGTCTTCTTGGAAGTTATTTTAGACCTAGGTTTTTAGCAAATATTTTTTTTAATCTAGTAACATTCACGGGCATCACAAATTGCAAAATATGTTCTATCCAGTAGATAGCTATGGGTCAAGAACAGTAGAACTGTTTTAACCCTCAAGGCCAATTATTTTATAACAGTAACTTCAGGACTATGAAATCATTCTCTTTTCTCTGCAGTACACAGTAATTGCTTATCCAGCCAGTAGCAGATGCAAGATTTCATCACAGGACAAAGGCTTAACATATTTTTTAACACAGTATGTGAACCTGTATAAAGAGTGAGCCAAGTTCTCAGGATTCTCTGGAAATGGACAAGGCCCTGCCTGTGAAAGAGGCAGCCTGGAGACATAACTGCCCATGTAGGGAGACATTCACTTCCCAGCATAAAACTATTTACTGTACACAAGGAAAAGGACAACAGGTGCCTGTGGGCATAATGCCTTGATGTTACAAGCCAAATGCAAGAAATTTTAGATTGTATGGTGGGAATTCCAAAATCTTATTTTTCCTTTTTATGAGAATAAAAATAAGTTGTGTTCACTTTTATTGCTCATTCATAGCCTGATTTTCTCTCTGCCAGGGCATCACTGAAGTGCCTCGTGAACACAGATCTAAACTATCTTTTTATCTTAATAGAAAAATGCTTTTTGAATAAATTAGTATTTCACAAGTCTCAGTAATCTTATTTACTTGTTGTTCTTCAAATGCAGTTTGTCCAATAGAATCAATCCCTGTGTGTCTATCTCCAGCCCAGCCTTATTTTTAAAGCAGATTATAAAAATCTGAGCCTCGCAGTAAGCTTCAAATCATTTTAATAAATTTTACTTATTTTTTACTCCAATGAAAGCCAACACAGTTACTATAGCATTGCCGGCTAATATTTCAGGTTTAGTTTCCACAAATGGTAATGAATCTTCTTTAAATACCTGAACTGATAATGAGACCTATGGCCTCACACTGTGTTCAGACACAGTACTTCTGTCTAGATCCATGGTTAGGCCTTAGGCTTACCAGATTACATAAACAAACAGAAAATGCATTCCAGCAACATTCCTAGTATCTGAAATGTCCTATTGAAAATTAGAGATTTGAAATAAATCTTAGTGAATACAAATTCTTGATTTCATAAAGATGGCAATTAAAGCACAATATGTTGCATTAACAGTCACAAATCCAGCTGAGGGCTAGTCTGTTAACTCCCGATTAAGTTGTCTACAACATTATAAAAGTCACTGGTGTCTGTTGAAGGTGACAACTTGCCTCTAAATTGAACAAAATCTTATCTATGACAATTATCAGAAGTTTTATTTAATCCTTTAGTATGGAATACATTTATAAATAAAGTGTTGCATATGATATCTGTAAGTTCACTTAAAGGCATGGGTTGGTAATCTTAGCAAGACTGGTGGGCTGAGAGACCTGTAGATGACCTACCTTCTTGCTCTATCCCTCTTTATACATTGACAACCTTAAGAAAAACTGTCACACTAGACTTTGATGCAGTCAACAGGCATAATAACTTCATCCTTTAATGTTTTATGCTCTTGCCAGCCAGTGACCTTTATCTACAGTTGGGGACTACATATTTTATTTGTACATCATACTTCTAAGTTCTTACTTGTAATTCTCCTGTACATTGTAGATTTCACATAACACTGAAGAGTCCTTTGAGCTTTGAAAAGTACCATAGGATATAAGACTCCACATACATTTCAGTAACTCTACCACACAAAATGATTTCTCTCAGCCATTCTTCTACTGTAGAGTGTCATTTTATGTTTATAACCTTATTTTAACCTTATTTATTCAATACATCTTGTTGAAATTGAACTTACTATACTCTCCCCCAAGGTTACAATCAGGATTGAAAAACATTTCTTATCTTTACTACTTGATGGTTCCCTTAAAAGTCTAGAAGAAATATCTTCATTTATCCTTCCTTAGTAATGGTGTAGAAAGAAATGTTCTCCTTTACCATCCTATTCTTCATATGTTCCTTTTTTTTGCCTTTTCCATTTTCATTATTTAGCTTTGTTTATCATTTTCTGTGTTATTGTCATTATTGTTCAAGGAATTCAACATTCCCTATTGACTTAAGGAATTCAATAGGCCCTTGTGATTTAAGGAATTTAATAGACCCTAATGAAGTTCCCCATTTATATAACAAGTGATATTTTAATTATCCTTTTTTGTATGATGAGCTACTAAATCCCCTTAATGTTATCAGATTATTGTAGGAATCTCCCTCAAAGTGGTTCCAAAGAATGAATTTAGCTTCTATCCTCATAATTATATTTAAACAAGGTTGATAAAGAATAGTGCTAGATAGTTAGATATTGCCCCTGCAATAGAACATTACCCCCTGTGGAAGATCTGGACTCTTAGAAAGCTAGAAGCTCATGTAATGTAAGAGGTCCAAGATGTTTAGACAGGAATAGAGCTTACAGGACCCATCAACAAACCTACACAAGTAAACAGGTGCTAGGGAACGGGGACTTCTCTATGGAACGGTCTACAAGTTCGACATCAAGTTTCAGGGATATAGCTTTTGTAAATCATGACCCACTTTGGTGGGCTTTTCAGTGACAAAGCTATCCTTGTGATCTTTTAACTATTTATCTATTCATAATTTTTAATGATAGCCAATAAATGTATTGATTTGCCATGCTAAATTTAGCTAGAATTCTTTCTTTTTTCTGCTTCTATGAAGTTGTGCCTCCACCCACCCATACACTCCTGCCTCTCTGCCCTCGCATTCCCCTACACTGGGGCACTGAGCCTTCATGGGCTAATATTTTCTTAAAACTTCTAGGAATAAAATTTATTTTAAGAGATATTTTGAATTTTATGTATGTGACAAAACTTTATATGTTACTTCTAGTTCCATGTATTCACAGAGGTTTTTGAAATTTCTGTGATTTTTATCTTATCTAATCCTGGATAATTGTGCTTTCACTGTTGTTTCTTTGATATATGGTATTTCTTAATATACTACAAATCATTTGATATTTAGAAATACACCTTATTCATAATGTACCACTCAATGGATAGCCACTTTGTCTGGCAGAAAGTAGTTACTGAATAAATTTTCTTTCTTTCTTTTCTATTCATTTGACATCCTGATCACTGCCCCTTCTTCCAGTCCCCCCTTTGACATTCCCTTCTCCCCATTACCTTCTCCTCTGAGAGGGTGGAGGGCCCCTTCCTGGGTATCTTCTTAGAACCAAATGTTCATTGGTTATTCCTCATATCCAACTTTCTTGTAAGTTGGATTCTATTCATGTTTGTAGGGAAGGAAGTGCTATATACAATCTAAAGTTATTATATAGGTATATTTAGAAAATACTTAGTGAACAACAACTATATTGGGCCTGGCAAGAGTATAGTTAAGAATTTAATGAGCATTTACTCAGCATGCCAACATATGATTTTATCAATGATTTTTAGCTCATAGAGAGTTGTATAAGAACATAAAGAAGTTTATATAAGAATGTCATGGCTGCCATTCACGCTTGTAGGAAAGGAAGTGCTATATATAATTACCTCATGTTGGCAAACTTTGTCATAGGGACATGTACATAGTATTGTATTTTCAGGTGCATACTACATTTCACATAGAAAAACAGAAAAAAGCAAAATGTATGACTAATAAGAATCAAAGCCATTGAGTCTTCCTTCAAATACTTACAGCTCCATTCAGTTCATTACTATTGCAAGTCTACATTAATGTGCTTCATTGCATCAGCTTTCAACTATATTAAACTAATGAGTTTAATGATTTTGCTTAAACCTGCTGACATTTATCTAGAACAACAAACCCTTGAGGCAAAGTTATATATGCAATTAAAATACCTGTTATAGGGACTACAAAACAGGCTGTAATAAACTGATTTAATGGAGCTCAGTGTCACTAGAAATTTTCTTAAGTTTCTGTTTATGAAACAATTTGAATGATTGAAACTATATTATTTCTATGTAAAATATACTTTGATCTTAATGAATAGATACAAGTTACCAGGGTATATCAACTTCATTTTATAACCAATAGCTTCTCAGAATATCAAGGGATGTGGCAAAAATTACAGTCTTCAATACTATTTCTACCTAATTTCATGTTGAAGAACTCATCATAAGTTCTTGTGAGTGAGTTATATTGACAAAACAATATCATTATTCTGCATATTTAGATCTCAATATGTATGTAAAAATTTATCTCAACAACTCAATGAAGTAGACATGATAGTTTACATGCAGATTATAAATGAGGTACAGGAGGTAAAAATTATATCCTGGAGGTGAGAATTCAAGCATCTTTGATTCTCCAAACATCTATTTTTACAGTGATATGACAATGCATCTAATGTCATAGATGCTTTTATTCCACCTAACAACAGGCTCAACATTCATAACTTCATCAGACTTTTACTTCTCTGGAGAAGGTTCCACTAAACAATTAAGTCAGGCTCAGAGACACCTTTTCTCTGCAGTCCCTCCCAATGGATCCTGTGCTATGAATAATCCTGATTGAGTCATTATTGAGATACAGCCATCTGCTACTATTTTTAGGCATTTCATATTCTGTGCATACATTTTATATTTATATTCATTTAGTTGAATAAAAGGACAAGAAGAACAAAGCAGGCAAAAGCATGTGTCATTCTTACAATATTTCTGTTTTAAAAAAACTGGCCCTGGTTGGAAGCATAAACTACTGAGCCCTGGGTTATTATCAGCCCTTCCAGTAACTTCACTGCTGTTTCTCCCTGTGGACTCAAAGCAGCATATGGCTGTTTCTCTTGCAGCTCAGACTACCCTGTTTAGCCCAAACCTCTAGGTTACAATCTGTTTTGTAATCTCTATAAGGATCGCTCATCTCTTGAGACACACATCCCTATCAAAATAGAGACCTAATTGTGCAATTTCCCTCCTGGTAGACAAATACACATTTCATCTGCAGACCAAGATTACTGAGTAGAAAGTCTATATCCAAATAAGCAAATTACCTTGACAGCTTAATGAAAAACACAAATTCATTCCATTCAAAGGAAAAAGAAACAGTGGTTTTTTGATTTTTGGTTTGGGTTTTTTTCTTCCCCAACAGTAAGAATGATGCTTTTGAGGATCCAGTATATATCCCACATTCTCCAAGGAAAAGAAGAATGTTCACTCACTTCAGAAGTCCATTCACTTCACTACATGTTATTTGAGTGCAGAAAATGTTTGCTGCATTCAAAAATGCCCAGCCATCTACTGGGTGTGCAGAAAATTTTCCTGCAGTTGAGTTCAGCCAGAGAAAAACAAAGCGAAACTGGTTCTTCGAAAACAAATAAATTCTAAATGGCTGATAAATGCTTAATATTGAAAGTGTGAAACCAGTTGTGAACCTGGTTAATAGAATAAGAAATGGCAGATGTGGAAAATGACACACACACACACACACACACACACACACACACACACACCACCCACCACAGTATTCTCTAACAGTGATTCCACAGTGGTCAGGGCAGGTAGGCCCCTTTTATGAGACTGTCATTCCAAACAATATGTGGATGCCTTCATCAGGACACCTGTGTCTTTCACTAGTTTTTCTGGTCTGAGTCTATTTCTCTCCTCATAGGATGTGAGTGCCTTAAAGGCACAGACCCCACATCCACTTCTAAAACCAACCTCTACAACCTCTTAGGAGCACAATAAGCTTACCAAGACCTTTCAATAGCAGTTTTTATTCCTCCCACTAATCTGAAACTTTGTACCCTTTGATTACATAATAGGAACCATAAAAAGACAAAACAAAATAACAAAACAATACTGCTGCTCTGCAAATTCCAAATTTGCTAAAAGTATTAATTTAAATGTTTCTATCACAAAAAATTAGTATACCAGAGAGTTGATTACTTTGTTCATTAGCCTATCTTAATCACTCCATTCTGTAAGCCTGTGTCAAAACATTGCATTGTGTCCAATATACATCTGTGTGTGTATATATGCATGTATAATGCTATCAAAAAATGAAATTTTAAATTCTGTTTTGGGAAGAAAACATTTTATACTTTTAAAATAAGATTTTGAAAATCACTCAGCCACATAATTGTCAAGGTGACAGTATATCAAAATACTATTACAGTAAAACAAAACAAAACAAAACAAAAAAAACCATGCATTTGTCTTATGTGATGTGTATGTTGTAAGTGCAGAGAAAATTTTCCAACTGGAAGAGAGTAGGAGCTGATTATACCAACATTTTCAATTTAGGATTCTCCATAATATTGTTCTTGCTTCCTCTCTTGCTTCCCTGTCCTCCTGTTCTTAACATTCTAAAGAAGACTCAAGTGTCTCTTCTAAAAGGACTTCAGTTCTCTACTTATAAAACTCCCAGAATGCCAAGGTTAGATTGGATTCTGAGACAAGGTGTAATATATGAGGCTGCGTTCATGGCACATGTACATGAGGAAATGGACTAAATGATTTCTTACTTTATTTCATTTAATTTTTATTCCAATCATGTAAGGTTGTTGCTACTACTACTTTCACCTTGAAGTTTAAGAAACTAGGGTAAAATAAAGCTATACATTATGCAGATATCTAAAGCAGAATGCCTATAAATCAGGAGCTTCCAAAGTACTCTACTCCTCCTTCAAACAAGGGTCTGCTCCAATTTCCCGGAAGAGTTATGTGATTTGTCGCAATACTCTGGAGAATACAATCCTTGTTGTATATCTGTCCTCTACACCCTCATTGATTGCCTTTCCTGAGAGTGGCAGTGGCATTTTTTTTCACTAAGTCTACCACTATTATATAGTATAAACAATCACCAGTCTGCATGAAACGTTGTACAAACTGCTGTGATATATTTATGAGAAATAACAAGGCTGAACATAAAACATTTATGCATCGTTAAATGTACATAAAAGAACAGCTTAAGATTCAACACTGAGTTTTAGAACATACAGATTATGCATAGAAAGAAGAGATATGTGAGATCATTTGTGTGATTATTACTTAGGACTCTTAGTACATTGTAGGAACCTTGGTATTCTTCACAGTACATGCCAATTTCAAGCAACTAAGTTTAATATGTAAAATTCTTAACCAAAACAACACAATATGCATTTTGATGTTGACAAAAGTCAGATAAAAGTAGCTTTCCTACATAAGCCATTTTCAAATTTTTCTTGGTCATATTAAATTGACTTCACAGAAATATACTTCCAAAAGATGCCTGTCAAAACGATATTGATGTTCAGATTATAAATAATCTGTGGCATTTTCAAAGTTCAGTTTCAATAAATCAATTTGGGTTTCAGAACAATAGAAGAGGTTCACAAACAAGCTAAAGTTCTAACTGGAGATTTGGGCTTGCCTTTTGCAGTAGCTAGAAGCAACACTGCCTTTGCACGGCTGAATGAGAGCTGCTGTCGCAGCCATCAGAAATCCACTTCCAAAACACAAACTATGGTTCTGTAATTTATTATCATCACTTCTTGGCTGTGAACGTGGGTGGCAGATACTACAAAACTATGTCACTTCAAGAGATGTGTTTGAAGATACAGGAGGAGAAAAATGTATTAGAATATCAACCAAAGCTTTTGAAAGGTGTCAAATGCTCTTGATTATATGGCTTTGAGAAGATGGCATTCAAGAGTAAATTAATTGCACATTGTAGACATGCAACAGAGGAGAATCAGTTTCTATGTCAGGGGAAATATTTTTACAGGTATTTTATGGCCCATAGAGAATGCCCTGCCTATATTAGTGATTCCTGAGGCTCTGTGTTGAGACTAAACATCCTTAAGCCTTTGTAGAATGGTAGAGAATAAGAAAGTTCCGGGTGGGGTGGCAGGTATGGGGAGGGGGGAGGCAAAAGGAGTTTGTTCTTGTTGTTTTTGTTTGGTTGGTTTTTGGAGGGGAACCTGGGAAAGGGAAAATTTACATGTAAATAAAGAAAATATCTAATTAAAAATAAAGAAAATAAAAAAAAAAAAAAGAAAGAAAGTTCCATTTCTCCATTGAGCCAACAGAACACCCTACTCTATACCTAAATCAGTATGCCTTAATAGAGCTGGAACTGTTAAAATGTGAAATAAGTCTTTTAAGGTGGGATGAAAGATGCTTCAAGCCCACTCTCTCACCTCTAACCCTGCCCCTTACACAGGAGTTTTCCCTAAACTTCTCTTCACCTTCAAGCTCAGATTAGCTTCATAGGCCACAGTCCCTTAAGTTTTTGTCAGGTGACATCAGGGTATATCTTGCTTCATAGTCTCAGGGCATTCCTTGCTTAATAGGTAGATTTTCTGGACTCACACTGATGAAAGCTTGTTTGGGTCTGTCAGAGTCGCAAAACCCAGACCAATTAATGCCAGCTCCCAGAGGCACTGGGAACCCACTTCAGCCTGGCCTCTAAGCGTATAGTCCAAAGAAAATTTTGCCTCCACTGTTCTTACAGATATTGTGAGAATCTTCTGAAAATGTCCAAGTTTAGTGCTTTAAAAGGAAATATTCCCCTTTAAGAACTAGATACAGTAATGCATGTTGATAGTGATACTTGCTTTTAGATGAAGTTGATTGGTCCAGTGCCCGATGATTTTATATTCTGTACTCTTGTTGTTTATCTGATATTGGAAGATATCATAGCGTCCAGGAGCATCTCCGTTTTCATTAAAAGTGACAGGTGTACCAGCACTGCCTATAAAGATTAGGGAAACACTGTTAATAAAGTATACTAACATAGCCCATTTGGCTTATTTTCCTCTAAGGAAGAAGGGGTAGACAGAAATATTTACTGTGTGTGCACTAAGTGATATGGAGATTTTAATCCATTCAATGTCATTCTTAAGAGTACAATAGAAAATCAACCTATACGTACATGTAGAAATAAGAAGGACTTTATTGTAAACATTATAAAGTAAATGATGAGTACCCAAGCTAAATAATATACATACCAGCTAAATGAATAAAACTTAACAGTCTGAATATTTAATAACAGCTGCATAGAATGTCACTTAATGGGGAAAATGTACATGTATCAAAATATGGCATCTATTGTGTAATAGGAACTACAAGCATCAACAAAAATCAACACAACATCCCACCGAGAAGCCTAAATGTTTGACTTCATGGCAAATTCAGCTCCAATATGAAGCAGGTGCACTGTTCAGCACCACTGCTTCTGCGTAGTCTGCTCTTGGAAACCTCCACTGAGCAAGGCAGAACGAGCAGTGGAGAAGCCCAGCTCTGCTCAGACCATCAAAGTCCCATAATTCACTGTGACGAGTGTAATGGTGTCAGAACAGCAGGATGTAAGAAACCTTGTCTCTTCTAAGCTCCATTTCTCCTGGAAGCTTTTATCTTTTCTCCTGATAACTTCTGCTCACTTTTACTCTCCTTCTTATTAACTTTTCTATAATCACAGGTGTGGGAGTCAAATGCAATGAGAATGCCAATGTTTTCCCACTCCATCACACTGAGCTATCTACACAGACTTTCTTTTCCGCTAGCAGTCCTGAGATCTCCCTTCATCTTCGTGGATTATTCTTTCTTAGCTTGAAACATTCAGTTGACAGCAATCCCTTTATTTGGTGCCTATCTTCTTCCTTCAGACCCCATTTCCTCAAAGGGTGTTGGATTTAATTTCTCTTCTGTGATGCAGTTTTCTCTTCTTGCTGGCTCTTTCTATATTATAGTCTGCAAGTTATATACAGCTAACATTTAAATAGGTAAATGTTACATATTTTCATCCTTTTGGCTTTCTTGACTTACTTGCAAAGTTTACCTTACTACTTATAAAAAATAAAATGTAAATTATCAAGTGACATGATTATAGAAATGTAATAACTTGCCTATAAATAGAATGAGAGTTGTGGAGTTACAAGATAACTGGAGTGTGCCCTTACGATTTAACGGATATATGTTTATTATAATCTCCTCATTCATTTGTATAACTTTCTTCATGCTCATTGAAGACTGGCCAATGAACATGAAGAAATAGTACATGTGCTTAGTTACAAATTATTATTTTAAGGAATTTAAGCAGAAAATGATTTTATAAATCAATAAGGAAAAAAATCATTTCATCTAACCACCCAGAGTTGTCAAACTGTTATTTTTTTATTCTTTTTTAACTATTTTATTCATTTACATTTCAAATGATATCCCTCTCCTGGTTACACCTCCACCACTCCCCTTATCCCTCTCCCCTTCCCCCTCCTCTTTGCCTCTATGAGGGTGCTCCTCTACCTACTCACCCACTCCTGCTTAACAGCTCTAGCATCCTCCTTTGCTAAGGCATCAAGCCTCAGCAGAACCAAGTGCCTCCCCCCCCCCCACAGATGTCAGATAAGGCCATCCTCTGCCACTGGAGCCATGTATCCCTCCATGCTTACTCTTTGGTTGATGGTTTAGTCCCTGGGAGCTCGGGGTGGTCCAGTTGATATTGTTCTTCCTATGGGGTTGAAATTCCCTTAAGCTCCTTCTGTCCATCACCTAGCTCTTCCACCAGGGTCCCTGGGCTCAGTCCAATGGTTGGCTATAAGTATTAGATGCTCAAAAGGAAACCTTTCTCAACTCTAAGATTTCTCAACTCTAGCACTGTCAGACTGGTTAACCCCTTAAGTATTTCCTATGAATTTCTGTGAAGTAAGAGTAATAGTATTTTTTTTTCTCATAGAGATTCTATGAAACTTAAATTAGTCAATTCTTGTGAAGTGCTTAGACCAAGGCATGGAATAATTAAATATTATGATTCCCATTATAATCCTTTTTTTGTAGATATCAATATATGTTGTCAGAAAGAATGTGTAAAATCCTTAAAGTTATTCCTAAATACTTACTAGGATTCAAATAACAGGTTTCTGCATGAAAAGGTATATGTTTTGAACACCATAATAACATCAATTGCTGATATTTATACATCATTTTTAAAAAATTAGCTAATATTTAAATTTCACAATCTAACATTCCCACCATCGTCATCTTGTTGACCAAGTGAGTGCTTTTCAATCTTTCATACCACAATTGTTATCAAGATGGAAACTGTCACTTCTGCAATATGCAGGAGATGATAGCACACTGGCTTCTCTGTGAATTTATGACCAGCTGCTTCTGCATATTATTTCTCCAGCCAAAAGAAAATCTGTTGGTAGTCAAGTGAATGATAGAGTCAATGTCCCAAAAATAATAACTTCTAATTTAGAAACTTCAATATTATTTTGATATCAAGTTGACAATGGATTAAAGAGGAATATTGGAAAGTGGTAAAGAAAATCAATTCTGAAATCAGCTCGAGTTCAAACCCCCAGTTCTATCAGTTGGTTGATGTTACTGTTTATAGTACATTCTCAATTTCACTGTATCTCATTTTCTTATCTATAACCTAAGCTGATAGTAATCCTACACAAAAAGTTATATGACTAAATGGACCAATCTGTGTAAATATACAGTGTATATCACAGAAGTATGAATTACTATCACTATTTTTTCTTGATAGTTTGTGAGAAAAATTATTTTCATGATATTTATCTTATTAATCCCTGTGACTTTCAAAAGAATGGCAAATAAAATGAAACTCCAGTTCCCTCGGTGCCCCACATTTTGACTCACCATGTTTTCTTTCACACACAAGTCAGTCTTCCTTCTCCCAAGTCCTCTTGATAATTTTTGGCTCAAGTCATGCATTTGTAGAAACTTGATCACACAAACTGGCTAGACACCCAACTAGCTCTTCCTCTCCAACCTGGATCAACAAAATTCTTCACTTTCCTCTGCATAGTTTACTATTCACTCTACTTATGACCTTAAACTGTGAGAGATATTTATTGAGAGCCCACTAAGTACTCAACACAGCACATTCTATTTTTCTCCCAACAGTCTCCTTGATGTAAAAGGAATATATTTGTTATCTTTGCAAGCACTATGTAAAAGGGAGGGGCAAATTACAATAGAAAGAGCAGAATTCTGGGATAGTCAGGCATGGAAAGATTTACACTAAACTCTGAGGAAATGGTCATATGAAACTGAGCAGGTATTACTAGCCACATGGCATGACTTAGACTAGTTTACATGGGATAGTTGAGTTATGAGATAGCAGAAATGAGTCAAAGTTATTGGTCTATGCATTTATTCACAGATAATTCAGTATCAGAGTCATTATTTTGGGGAACTTGGGTGCTGGTGGAAAAACTCATAGTTACATTGAATCTTGTTTTCTTAATCCGAGGTCTGGTCATGGCTAATATGTATCTGAATTACTTCAACCTTCTCACATAAAGAAGGAGCACCACTGAATTTTGACTCAGTCCAAACAAGTTCCCTAGTTCTCTGGACTATGAAAGAAAGATAATCCTTGAATAGCCAGGAAGGATTCATACGTAGATCATTCTTTTCCATGGGTTTGCCATCTGTTTAAAAATTCTGAAACTGGCCACCCTGAAAAAACAAAACTAAGTTGTATTTTGCCTAGGAAAAACTCAAATATTTATCAATTCATTATGTTTTAATAATAGCAATGGTAAAGAAAATATAAGAACTATATTTTGATTGAGACTGGATATTTATTTATATAATATAAATTATACCACATCCAATTTTCTCATTTTATTTCATTTTATCTGGCACTCTAGGTATTTCATACATTTTCTAATATATTACATTTTTAAAAAGGTTTTCCATCCATGTGGACCTATGAAAAAAGGAGAATAAACGCATAGATTTGTGAGGTGACATTTTTTACTAGTCAGGAACTGCCCTCAGGGTCTCCACATCGCCTTGACTGTTCAGTAGGAAATGTGTAGAAAATTATATTTTTATTACTCAGCTTATCATGAACTTCTAATATGGTTCTGAAGGGAAATTTTTATATCAAAATGTTGTTTCCGTTGAGTGTTATGTAAGGAAAGATGGTTTGTTTGGGATTTAGAGACTGAAGTTTGATTTCTATATCTTCAAATTAGCTATGTGTATCTGAGCAAGTGACCCGATTTACATGTAACTCTTTACTCATCTCAAAGATTATCATAATAATATCAGCTCCTCCAAACTACCCAAAGGATATGTGACATGACATGTATGAGAAGCATTTAGTATGTGACAGACAAGCAACCAGTGTGAATGGAAACTGTCCTCAGTTGAGCTCACTGTGTGCCTTTACTTCTGCCGAAGTTGTTTTATGCTATATTGTTTCCTCATTTGGAAAAAAAAAAAAAAAGGAACGAACATGAGAATAATTTGAACACTTTTAAATATAAGAAAGATAAATCTAAATCTACTTTTAATGGTCACTCAAGCTTGTTTTTTTTTGTTTGTTTGTTTTTCTTTTTTTCTTTTTTTAATCTTTACTTAGTTTCCACTAAATGTTACTGGTTAGTAACCTCATTATCCAAGTAGAAGAAACTAAGAATGAAATCGGTTAACTTATTAGTTTTGATACCCTTAAAGATTATTTAAATACCTGACACAAATCCAATATAAAATTATAATACTCAACAAAACTATAGTTATTTATGTTTTCCTTTCCTTAATCCAATTTTTTGAGTATGCATTAAAACCAATAAATACAATCCAAAATTCAAATTGAATTACACCACAAAATAAATGTTTGGGAATCTGAAAACTCTCTGCAGACCTTACCTAGTCTCTGTCTTGGAAGATTTTGGCACTGGACTTAGCATATCTATCTCTAACTATACTTTTGTTGTAATATCCCATGGTTTTACATTTACCTGTTGACTTCTGGATTAGGACAATTCATTCCCAATTTTCATTTTGCTTGTAACTTTCTTGCATATCATCATCCGCTATAAACATCTCCATCTGAAACTTGTGCTGTATACTGATTGTACTTCCTAATTCAACAGCTCTGGTTGGTGGGAACCACTTTAAAAGAGCACCATCAGAAAACCCTCGTCCCTGGAGGAGCTGTTGTTCCTTCTTCCCAATCACTGTTCACAGACAAAGCCTCTCCCCTAGACCCTAGTTAAATTTGACTGAGTACCTTTCACTGGTTTCTCCCTTGGGAATATATACAGACACCCAAGTCTGACTGAGGGACCAGTGAATGCCAGATCTAGAAATAAGATCTTTAAGTAGGGAAAACTATAAGCAAACCATGACTCACAACTCTCCATTAACAGACCCTATCTCCAAACTACTACAAATTTGCTGATTCTTTTCTCTTTCCACTAAGCTGTACCAGACCAAGATGTCTCTATGAACACTTGAGACAGTACTCGGTATTCATACTGAATATTCTTGTGCATTCTTCACCCTCAGCCAAAGTATACTGTCAAATTCCATGGCTTCTCTCTAAAAATCATTCAGTACTTCCTATGTAACATATTAAAATGTAAAAGCCCTATATTGGTGTTCAAAGTCCCTCATTTCTCTTGTCTAACTCATGTTCTATATTTCTCCAGTCCGGTCTTATTTCTCTTCCAAAGATCACGAAGCTT
>JADRCD010238061.1:8099-31880 GCA_019843815.1 Montemys delectorum
CAGGTACACATCGGGTCACCACCACCCCCCAAAAAATAAAACTGAGATCATAGCAATTCTTCTTAATTCTAATTCCTTGCTCAGACAGACTTATTGAAACTTTTGGTAGGAAGTAAATACCTAAGCTGGATTTGGTGGTACAAGTCTATGATCCATAATATCACTAAAGATGGTTAGGCTGGGAAGTTGGTAAATTCAATGTCACTTTCTCTCTCTCTGTGACTCTCTTTCTTCCTTCCTTCCTTCCTTCCTTTCTTTTGTTCTTTCATTCTTCCTTTCTTTCATTCTCTTGTTCTTTCTTTCCTTCTTTTGTTCTTTCTTTCTTTCTTTCTTTCTCTCTTCCTTTCTCTCATTCTTTCTTTCTCTCTTCCTTTCTTCTGAGATAGAGTCTCCCTGTGTAGCTCAGACTGACATTGAATTTACCAACTTCCCAGCCTAACCATCTTTAGTGATATTATGGATCATAGACTTGTACCACCAAATCCAGCTTAGGTATTTACTTCCTACCAAAAGCTTCAATAAGTCTGTCTGAGCAAGGAATTAGAATTAAGAAGAATTGCTATGTTCTCAGTTTTATTTTTTGGGGGGTGGTGGTGACCCGATGTGTACCTGGTTACTCCAGTACCCACAGACTTTCAACCCCACACTTACAGCCTTGATGTGAATCCATGTGGATGTAGGATGTAGGTCCTCGTTCTTATATGCGGCTGTCTCTGCTTGGGTAGTTGGTTACTATTCACACTTTCCAGGCAGTTCACTATTTTCTACATTCCTATGGTTAATATGCAATACTTTGGCCTACCAGTAAATTGCCAGTATACATTTGAATAGTACTCACACAGTTATATCATTTGTATACAGGACCCACAAAAAGAAAACAAGGTCATGTGTTATTGTAACTTTTGCCAGACATTACCATATATATTTTTAAGTTTCAGGGACTTTCAGAGTCTTGATATATTCTTTGCCAAAATAAGTTGATCCACTTTTTTTGAAAGTTCTATAAAAGTAAGCCTAATACATACAAAATTTATATGAAACAAATAAGTTGATTTGTTACATGTCAAAGTTAAAACTGATATGAACTCATTTTATAATTATTTAATTACCATCACTTAATAATTATTTAATAATTGATATTAAAGTAATTAGTTAAACACTCAGTATATAGTGAAATATATTTTGCAAAACTTTAAAGTTGAAATATGAACTAACTACTATCCCTCACAGCTCCCAGGGACTCAACTACCAACCAAGGACTATACATGGCGGGACTGATTGTTCTGGCAGCATGTGTATAGTAGAGGATCGCAAAGTCGATCATCAAAGGGAGGAGAGGCCCTTGGCCCTGTGAAGGTTCTGTGCCCCAGTGTAGGGGAATGCCAGGGCCAGTAAGTGGGAGAAGGTGGGACAAGCATGGGGAAGGGGGAGGCAACAGGGGTTTGTTCTTGTTGTTTTTGTTTGTTTGTTTGTTTGTTTGTTTTTTGGAGGGGAAACTGGGAAAGGAGAAATCATATGACTTGTAAATAAAGAAAATATATAGTAAAAAATAAAAACTAGACAAAAATCAGAAAAAAAATTTTGAAGTTGAATATAATTGTTCTATGTGGGACACTTTTAAAGAATAACAGTATATCTCGCCATCCTAGAGAAAGAACAACATATTGACTATAGAAAAATAATGCAGAAATATTCTCAGATAAAACCAAACCAAACAAACAAACAAAACAAAACAAAACAACAGTAACAACAGCAGCAACAACAAAAAACCAAAATACCAACAAAAAACCCCCCAATATATCCAAAAAGTACAATGTCCCTACACTGGTGAATGTTCATGGCACACGACATAACCAAAAATGGTTTTAAAGATAAAAGTCCTTAGATATGACAAATACATACATTACAGTAGGCTAAGTGTTTTAATATGCCTGTACATTAATAAAGTCAATGCAATGAACAAAATATGAAAAACGAAGATATAGGTTTTACTAATCTAATCGGCAAAGATAAAAGTTGGTGTCTCTGTAGGGGCAAGCATTGACTGTCGCATGTTAATGGACAAGCTGTTTGGCACATCTCCTGAGTGTATTTGGTAGTATGTATCAAAATTCAAAACATCATTTTTGGCCATATAGTTCTATTTCTACTAGTTTTCCTGCTAGCTACTAACCAGATAAACGTCAATGAATGCACAAATATCAGTATAGCCTTTAAAACAGAGAAAGAAAGGATTGGTAAAAGTATGCTTGAACAATATGGAAAAAGTAATGATTTTGCATATATGGAATACAGTAAGTGGAAATTTGGAGTGATTTGTCTCCTTTTCACTGTACAGTAATTCTCTCAGTGGTTTTTAGTGTGTGGTAGTATCAAATGAAGATTCTTGTTGTACTGTATTACCAATCTACATTTTCTTTCCTTTGTCAAATGAATATGTTTATCATTTAGAAAATATGCTAATTCTCCTTATAAAGAAAGAAAGAAGAGAGTTGTAGAAAATTGGAAGATGGGTTTCCCAAGTTTATTGAAGTGCTGGTAGTAGCTAAAATTTGGTATCTTGCTATGGCAGAATTTAGCATCTTTACCTCCTGATAGCAGAGTTAAATTTCAAAGACCGACACACTCCCTGTTCTCACTCTGTAGACACAGAAAGTAGGCCAAAGGAAACTATCCTGTTACACTCTGATAGTCAGTGAGTATTGCTGTCGACATTTGGTAGGCATATGAAGGCTCTTAGTATTCAGATTGTGGGCACCTTTACAAAACAGGCTTGAGTGAACTGGAGAAAAGAGGGAGGGGTCGGTCTTTGGGTGTGCTGCCTTGACATGAGAATTGATTTTTGCCTAACTAACTAGGGTCCAAATAGTCTAACTGCAACAGACTTTTTTTTTTTCAAAAGGCTTATTATTACACCTTTAGTAAAGTGGCACGCTTAAATCAGCAGTTAAGACTACCTGATGCACAATGAGGTGTGTGAGTTTATTTGTGAAGAAATGCAGGTGGATGCCTGAGCTAACTGCTTTCATCTAGACCCCAGGGGCTGCCTAAGGTGCGGGTCCTGTTAGAACCACTGCTCTTGTTTAGTGGTGTTGTAGATAAACCTGTTCAATTAATGTCTTTTTCTAATTGGTATTACTTAGCAAATGGCTAAAAGCATAACGGATTGCCTCATTAATGTTCAAGAGCTTTCTGTAAGGGAGGTAAGGCACAACAGGTGCCTTCTTCCACCAAGTATCATGAAAATTACACACGTTTCTTTGTAATTTATTGGTAGTTATATAAAAGAAAAGACTAGAATACAAGATTTATAATAATATGTTTTTGCTTGAGTTGTCTTGCCCATAACAGACTATGTAGAGTTAGATAAGACATTGCCCCAAATTATTTCTGGGTTGAAATTTGCCTCCTCTTCTGATCTACCCCATAAACAGGCCTGTGGCTACCTTAGCTTTGGATTCCAGCAGCCTCCTGGTCCAGGAGATTTGATCTGAACCGAAATAAAAGGTTGAATCATTCGTCCAGATTTAGGATTCTGTCGTCCCACCCATGATCATGATGAGGATTAAACAGCATAAATGATCAGGAAGATGTAAATCAAACAGGAATGAATTTCATTTTATCCCATAACATTGGCAAAAATTAAAAAGACTAAGACAGGGCTTTCGAGCCTATATGGAAATAGTAACTTTCAAACACCATTGCTGGGCTATAAATTGGTACAAAACTTCTCAGAGCATTTTGGCAGTGTCTTTCCAATCTGCATCTCTTTCAATCCAACATGTCATTTCTTGGAATCTGTACTCTGAAATCCTCACATAACTAGGTAAGGACAGATGAACAGTGTGCTTATTGAAACATTTTTAAGTAGAAAAGTAAGTTAGAACCATTGAAACATTCATTACTAAAAATGCTTAAATATACTAAGTACTAAGAAAATAGTTGAGTATGTTAACGTAAAACCAAGGTATGACATTCCATACTACCCTTGGAAATACACACACACACACACACACACACACACACACAGACACACACACACATCACCTACATACATCACACACCCCATGCACACATTACACACCACACACATTATACACACACATACATATCACACAAACATGACACACATCACACACATACCACACACACATCAGAAACACACACACACACATCATGCACACATCACACCACACACACACACACACACACACACACCACATAGCACACACCACAGATAGCTCAAACACAACACACATACACAGCATACACACACACACACACACACACACACACACACACCTTTCTCACACACACACATGTATGCATACACACTCCAATATATGGATTTGGAGTATGGTTCAGAATGTACTACTTTAAAGAAAATGACTTGTTATAAAATAACACATACAAGATGATATCCTGTCTGTTAAGATAGAGACAAAAGAAGGGAAGGAGGGAAGAAAGGAGACTAAGAGGGATGGAGAGGGGAGGATGGGAACTCACAGCTTAATACTACCAATAATTAATCTGTGTCATGGTATTACAATAGGATCTCAGCATTTACTACTTTATTAAATTCTGTAAGGTTACTATCCTAAATTAATATGTTGCTTAAGTATTGTAAGCATAAGAAGAGTGGGTAAGGAAAATAAAACTCTGTTTAAAAATCACTGGTCACTGAATAATCATTTCTACTCTGGGCCTTCTCCTCACCACACTGTTATATTCATGGTCCTCTCCTATTCCTAATATCTTGCCATTGCTGTAATTTGATAAATTCCATGCAACTGATGATGTAGCCCTACTGAATTTCAAAACCACTCCTATGTCACACAATCCCTTTATGCCATAAACACCATGTAGAAATACCACATGACAGTTCGTTCTACTATTAGAGAATATATAACACATCATTATAAAAGATTGTAGAGCTGCCTCACTAAGATCTAAGTGTTGCATAATGATCACTTGAGTGAAAAATGATGGTGGATTTTGTTTGATTCGTGTACTCATCGTGATGCAATGACTATGTGGAACATGGCTGTATTATGCCCTTACTTTGTCCCATACTTCGCCCTGGATTCTCTGTGGGGAATATGAGAGTCTAGCTCTGCTGTTGTTTTAATATCCCAATTTCTTTTTCTCTCCTTTTGGTTCCTTGTCATCCTGGTTCCAGTTCAGGGGTGATTTAAGAATAATTTTAGACGCCTCAAAATTTATCTTTTTATAGCAAGGATTATTGACACAGTAAGAACCATGATGTTGCTTTCGCTGGATTTTGTTGGCATGCATGATCCATCACAAGGAAATTTTGAGGGATATAAAATTATTGTCAAATCATCCCTAAAGTTGAATCTAAAGCACTGAGAGGCATTTAAGTTGTCTTGGCAAACTGGGGCCTCAGGTAATAGTGATAGGCGGCAAAAGTCATGGCTAAACCCAGGATATTTAATGGAGACAGGAGGGATCCTTTTGCTTCTTTACTTTTACTGTATTTGAACTTGGGAGGATTTGAAGATTTTATTTTTAAATATGTTTCTCTGTGTCTGCCTGAGTGTGGCTTGGTGCATTTGAGTTCAGGTGCTTTGGATACCAGTAGAAGCTGTGAGGCTCCCTGGAGTTGGAGTTATAGGCATGTGGGAGGGGACAGATGTAGGTGCTGGGAACTGAACTTGGGTCCTCAGTAAGGTCAATTACTGATCCTTCTATGTAGCTGGCTACGTTTGAAGATGTGAAATCAGTAGCTGCAAATGGGCTGCTCAGTGAACTTGAAGGTAAGCCTGCATTGGGGTGTACCGTAGCCCTGAGTTAGATGTAGCCAAGCATCTGGTTACTGTGTGTCCTTGAACTAGGCTGTATAAAGCCAATACTGTCCCAGAAGTTTTAGTTCATGGTTCAGTAAATTTCCTTATTGTTTGTTGTTGTTGTTGTTGTTGTCATTGTCGTCGTTGTACCAGAATTGATATTTCTAAGTGTGATTTGACTCACTAAATTTGTAATACAATATATTACATTATTTAAAAGATAATGTGCTACTGTCATTCCTGTAAGCACCAGACAAGGGATTAAAATGACAGATTTTTTTTCAGTTCTTTATTTACAAAAATAAATAGTGAAATTGAAAACAAGTATAAAGGCTTTCCTGCATGTGGAAGGTCTGTCAAATGTTTTCTAGTAGAGTGAGGCTCATACATGCCATCTCAATCCAACAAAAACAACATCATGGTTCCTACTGTGACCGTGATCCTTGTTATCAACAGGTAAAAGTTGCACATTGCCTTGCAAATTTTTATTTCAATGTCATTAGCCATATGAACTCATAAACAGCACTAGTAGTTGTCATACTGTAGAGTTGGAATGTCACTTTCTTCTGACCCATGTGGAATCTGCTACTCACTCATCTGGGGCATTTGCTGCTGTTTTCCACACACAAATTGCTCTAAGCAGAGTAACCACTGCCATTATAATCAATATGAGATCATATTTATTCAAGGTGTGGAATATTATCATTTCCATCATACAACTAATGTTTTGTCTTTAGAGGGGGACCATATGTGCTCAGGATACTATTAGTATATTTGCACCAATGTGATGAGCTGATGTTTGTAGAAGAGTATATGAAAAGATACATCATCAGTGAGGAAACATTTAACTGTGTTCAACATTTTGTGATTCCGATTCATGAGGTGATTTACAGAGTTTAAGACAGGAGGCTGATCACAGCATCACAGCCCACTGAGAGCCGATGGTCATGAAAGATACTCAGAGAGGGAACTGGAAGCAGAGAACAATGCATTTTCAACAATGACAGCATTAAGTGACTGAGAACCAATGGAAGGCACCCATGGTCCTCAAAGCCATGGTTTGCTTACAGGATTTGAGAAAATTGAAAAAGGTAATATAAAACTTGCCTGTTGTATATCTATAGGGATTCACTTAACATCATGTGGTTCTGATACATTTCATACTTAAAAAAAAATTCCTCTCACTTTTTGCTTTGTTTTGCTTTTTTTTTTTTTTTTCTAATTTCAAATTTGGAAAGCTTAAACTGACAACATCAAGATGCATTGTCATTGGTGTAGGGTGTGGAATCAATAGTATTGGTTGAACAGGAGTCCTAAGACTTTAAGCTTGAGTCATTTATCCGATTATCTTTGAAATAAACATATTAAACGAGCTGGAGTTTCTTTACTAAAAGCATCTTACCTGTTAGTTTATAGAGTATGCACATGTAAACATCTGAAACTAAACCTGAAAACGAAGATGGGGTCAAGGACATTTACAATTGATATAGTGACTACTAGCCATTTTACCATTAATATCTAAGATTAAGTAGTTCAAGATATCCCATTTTACAGTTAGGAGACTGAGGCTGAAGGTGTACTTGTCCAAGGGCCCAGTGTTAGGAATGATGGTCTTGGTTCTGAGTTGGCTGAAAGCCGAGAATGCTCCAAAGAGCTCATGTTTTTGGCTTTAGTTTTTAGCTTGCCTTCTTTAGTTTCTTTAACCTAACTGAACACCTCTACAGAAACACGATACTTGAGAATGCAACTAAAACTGAGAGTCACCTGGATGACTCAAGGGCCAGCTGCTGTTGCAACTGCATCTCTCCACTTTTTATTTCACTTTTTGCCCAAAGTCCTACAAAGAGCCTCTAGACCAGCTGTTGAGTGTAATCATTTCTAGAAGCAACTTTTGTCATTCCAGAGCTCTGTCTCCTTCCTTTCTCTTAGGTTCCCCCTGACCATACTATACTAAAAGTCCAATTCAACTCACTCTACAGTTGCTAAGAATCTCACTTTTTTTCAGTTCGAGAGACAAAAGGCGCAGAAGCCATTGGCTTGGAGTGGCTTTGGTGGCCCTTGATCCAGTGCAGCCCCACAGCTTTCCAGGCAATGAGTGCCTCATGTCTGAATGTCTCTATAGCACTAAGGAATCACAACCCACTCACCTCAAAATGCTACCAGTCAAAAGTGGGTTTTCCTGCCTTTTGGCAGTTGTGATAATAAAAGAAGGGGGCAAATAATAATAATAATTAATAACAGCAGCTGAGGTTAAGATAGTGATCTATAAAACTCTTGCTATACGTCTGTTATTAGAACAAGTGCTTTGCCTACTTATCACACCTCATCTGTTTGTTTGGCAAGCATCAGATAGGTACTACTTTGACCAAGTTTAGGGAGATGAAGTGACGTATTCTGCCTGGTCCAGCAGGCAAGAGAGACATAAATGTGTCACCTGTGGCTCTTTTTACATAAGGCTCTTCTCCCCTGCTCTTTGGACAACCAACTTGTGGGCTGATGTGAACATCTAAGATCTACATATGTCTGTATTTTTCCTGGTTCAAAAGAAATTCAATTTATCCCAATACTTTGCAACTGGTGAGTTCTTAGTCATGTCTCATGCCTGAGTCATGATACTTAAATTCATTTTATTTCTATGAATTGGCAGTAACCTCACCTTGCTTTTTGAAAAATTGGCAATGTCAAATGGAAGCAACATTCCAAAGATGATTTGATCTTAAATTGCCTCATGGGAAAAGAAAAAAACTTGGGAATTAGAAAGGGAAACTTGGCATGTGGGATTTTTTTTTCCTGGTAAAAATACGTGTTGAATTCTGGAAAAATCCATTACTAAGCACTGCACAGTGAGACTGACCCAGCATTCCACCACCCAGTGCCTCTGCTGCTCACAGCAGCTAATTTCCATGTAGAAAGCTACTGTAGCAATAGCCAAGGGAGGCTACTTTTCCTCCTGTTCTTACCCTAAGGGTTGAATTCTCTGAACTCCCACAGAAACACACGTGTGCATGCATATTCACGCACACCACCCACAATGAGGAGAGCCTGGGAGAAGCAGTTGCTGTTCATGCTCAAATACTCCTCTCTGCCTGAAATAACGAAGGTCGAAGCAACAAATGATGCTGTGCTCGGGTATTAGTTTTAAGATGTAGACAATTAGAAGTTTGAGGACTTAACCTAGGTGGTGAAATTTTATTTTAAACACCCTCCTTGGAGTGGAGGACACTGGAAGATTCTCCGAGATTTTCTATCAAGAACCACCATATTAATATTGCAGCATCTTTGAGATTTCATATTCCTTACTGCACACCTTTTATTGTTCCTATTTACAGTGCACCTGAAACACATTGTGTAATTGGCAAAGAGCCCAGATTTTCCATTTAGAAACAGTTTGATGATTTCACTTTTTCGTCTTCCTTTTTTCTCCCCTAACAGCAGGTGCTCCACATTGTAAACAATGCCTGTCGCCATAATATTATTAGCTTTTGAATTTTTATTACATTCTTGCCTCCCTACATATTTTAAACTTCAGTACAAGGAATTTTTGGCACCAGCTCAGCAAGCTTCTTATTTCATAAGTAAGATAGATTCTGGTGAATAGAGTGCTTCATTGTCATTTATAATTAGAAAGTGTAAGATTTACCTAATCATAAAATCACCCAATATTTTCAGGTTTGTTTCCAATTTTCAAGGCAATACATTCACATCTGTCCTGAGCAGAACACTAATTTCCTTTCCAGGTACATTAGTTTCACAAATGTTTAACCCTTCACTAGCCCATTAACTATCTATAATTCTCCTCTTGTTTATTTTTGCAAAGCCTATAGTTAAAGATAGCTTTTTTAAAAAAAAAAATTATAAAGTGGCCAGACTATATAATATTGATGCATTCAGCTGAGTTGGTTTAGCAATCAATGCATATCGCTGCATGATCAATTTGGTTTCAGCTGTCTTTGTGGAATAAGGAGATGGCCAAGGTGATATAATTGGCCATCCTCATTGTCAAAAGCACCATTAAAGCCCCAGCTACAGTGATCAAACTTGCAGCAAACAAACTGTATTCTGTATACAGCAAGTGTGCAAAAAGTGCTTAAAAAACCCACAAACAAAAATGCCCCACAGTAACCGATATTATTAGAACAATTCCCCATTGTTCTCAGGTGTTAACATTTTATGTCCTATAATTAATTTATGCATTTTTGCAAATTTTTGAAGAAACTAGTGAGTTAAAAAAACAGCACATAGTGCTCTCAAAGAGAATGAACCGAGCTGTTGTAAATGAATTAGCCATATAGCTGGTGCTGTCTGCAGACAAGACATGCTTTCCAGCCTTGACACTGAATATTCACATCATAGTTTGAGCTAAATTTCAAGATAACACTTAAAATAAACAATGTTTAGTATTTTCTTCCCAGGTTGTGAGGATCTTTCCATTAGCTAACAGGGGGAGGGGGTGGATCACACTATTCTGTCTATTTCTACAGCTAAGCTCATTTCCCCTAACCTGCATTTAGAGCTACATTTTTTCCAGATCACTTCAATAAATGAGAGCCCAGCAGAGAGCAGATGCAATACAAGAGCAATAAAGGGAGAAGAGAATTAAAAATCCTTTGTTCTCCCTGCAGCACATCCATAAATCTATTAGCATTATTTCCCTTTCTTCTCTCTTCCTTTTCCCTTTCTTATTTATTTATTTACTTTTTTTCTCTTACATCCCAAGCCAGATCTCTAGTTCTCTGAAGCAACCCTTAATCAAGCTCTCCAAAGGCCTACGACTGCACGCAGCAATTTCTCCCCTGCTCTCAGCACAGATGTTTCACGCACATTCCATTACACCTACAAGCCATTACAGCTAATGGCTTATTCTGATGAAGAAAGCTGCTTTCTGCTCAGTGCAGCAAAGGGGAAAATTTCCTCCTGTACAGTTCGATCCCTGCAACAATGAGATGTGGGGGCAGGTGGCACAACAGAACTCTCTAATGTTAATTACATACCGTATTACCCCCAAATTTGGCTGGTCATTAATTATGCTAATTTACCTTGCTCAAAATTAGCACCATCAATGTGAACATTTGAGCAGATTATAGTAAAATGTAGTCTATCATGGTTGTTTGTAAGCCTGAACCTTCTAAGTCATCCACAGAAAAATCATTGTTACTAGATAGAAAAACCTGAAGAAGAAATGGTTGGTAGTGATGCTTAGTCCCATTTGCAGAAAATATCCTAAATTTTCAGGAGGATAATATGAAGAGGAAATGATTTGATTAGCTCCTGGCTAGTATGTCCTTTATTAATTGCTAGGTGTAGAAAAATTAATATAAAATAGAAAACAGCAAGAAAAATAAGGCTGCTAGGCTTTGGACTGAATACAAATCGCAGGTGTTATTTTGAAACCGAATGCAGGAAGTGTGGAAAATAACATTTTCTGGCAGGGTCTGAAGTTTTAACACTATGGAGTATAGTGAGTTCCCTGTATCCATTTTTCATAGAAACTTGATAAGGAGACATATGAATTGTCTTCAACAGCTCCTATAGTTAGAGATTGTATTTCTTTTATTTATTGTCCTATTAAAAATTAGCATGTCTCCCCTTATAACTAATGCTCAGATTTTCCATATTGATTACAGACTTAATAAAGTGTGTGAATCTGGTTAGGCTTATTTTTTTTTCCACGTGAATTAAATAAGTACAATTTCACTTTGGCCTGGTGAAATGGATTGGATTTCAGAAGCAAATAGAGTATCTTTTCGATGGGGTGAACAGTCTCCATTTCCTCTTCAAGGCTGCTATAGCCTTCTATCCATCTCCAAGAAGCCATCATCGTATTAACATAGATGACAGTCTGGCAAGGAGGTGCTGATCAAAGATAAATTTCACACTCGCACTTCGCATTTTCTAATTACACCATCTGTGTCAGACTCTTGCGTGGCAGTTCTGCCCAATCTGTCAAATGCTGCGTGCCTGTGGGAATGCAGAGGAGCTGAAAAAAATCGCCTCATCTCCCCCCACCCTCCCAGCCTATCCATCACCCCCAATCGGAGCTGGGCAGAGATATTAGTCTAATTGGGGACCAGAATGAAAGTTCCAGGTTGCAGGGGAGATGAAGTGTTTGGGGAACGCAAGACATGAGATTGCAATTTGAATCATATTATAGGGCCTGCCCTAGCTTGTCTGGGAGCAGGCTGAAAACAAGCCATGCATGCACTATCAGGATACAAGGGAGAGGGCAGGAGAATTTATTTATTTTTTTTTTAAAGAGAATCATGAATGAGAAAGTGTCTTCTTTCATTTCTCTTTTTCTTCCAGGCATATTAAGGATAAATGATTGTGAGCAGGCACTGATGGGAAGCGGTCATCCTTTTATTGCAAGAGTAAGGAGTTAAATAGAATGACCTAGCTGATAAGACTAAATCTAATCTAATGAAGACAAGGCAAATAAATCCAACAGTTCTACCTAAGTAACAAAAAGTAATTCTTGGGGGACACACCTTCAGACCTTTGGACACAATAGGCGAAATGCAAGAGACACAGACGCCTGCTAGTGACTTTAATAAAAAAAAGTTTCAAATGCATAGTAAAGTTCAATTCCACTTTGATCTCTTCTGTATTAATTTATGGTGACAAAGACCATGAAATATCAAAGAAAAATGAAATGATTGCTATTTGAAACTAGTACCATGGCATAGCTATTTCTAGTTATTGATCTCTTTTTGCCCCGGGTTACTGCCTTGAAGTCTTGCTGCATCTGATGCCAAGGTAAGTAAATAAGTGTAATAAATCATTTCAACTCTTCAATGGGGTGCACTCATTTGTGTTTACTCAAACATTGGTCCTCTATCAAACCAAGAACTCCTCTCGCTCTCCTCTCTTCCTCAACATTATTAGTGTTTTCTACAATCACTTTTTGTCCTACTTATTCTCCATGGAAAAAAATTGTGGATGAAAAGAAAACAGGAGAGTCAGTAAGAGAAAACTTGACTGTAGATCTAACTCTGCCATTTTTTTCCAATCCTGTTTGCTATGAATGCCATACCTTCCACTTCATAAGTCTGAGACATACACAAAAGCCTTGTGAAAATTTCTAAAGCTTCCTGAGGTCTCTAAGGTCACATAATCTATGTGCTTACTTATACCTTGTCTTGAATGAGATGATATTTAAGTATCTGTTCAATTATACTCAATTTGAAAAATTTCACTTCAAGTGCACTATCCTAGTGTCTTGATGCTAAAGGAGGATCTGTTTGTCCTCATTCTGTCCCATGGGAAAACCACCTCATGAAGGAAAGGGGATTTGAATAATTCTTTGTCTTTTACATTGTACATGGTTACAATTTTATTGTTGATCTCTATTAAATAGCATCATTAAGTACCATTGGTAAATTTAATATTTGCACAGGAAGGAGGGTCTATTTGAGTCATTGAATAAGCAAAAACTGGAAGCCCTGACATTATTCTACTTGTGAGGAATAAAAGTTCCCAACAACATGGCTCTTGAATAGGTCCATGATTGTGGAAAATCAGAATCTTACAGACAAAACATCCATAGTTTTGCTTAGAGTCTAGAAGTTTTCCTGGGCATATAACAACATAACGCAAGCAGTTACTGGAGTATTTCATTGTGAAGATAGAACTGAATCTTTTTGAAGACACAATCATATTTCGTGTGTGTGTGTGTGTGTGTGTGTGTGTGTGTGTATGTGTGTATGTGTGTGTGTGTGTGTGTGTTATAACTCAAGATTTTGGGAAAATGTGAGAAAGCATAATAAAGGAGGAAATAGAAACTTAGAGACTATACACTAAATAAACACAGAAGAGATGATTAGAAAGTTTTAAGCAGTATTCTGTTCTTGGAGCTGTTGTGTCCAATGTTAAAGGAAATGTTCTTTATCTCAAACCTTTTGATCGTACTAAGCCTGGATATCGATGAGGGAGTCACATAGTAAATCCATTAAATGACTTAATCACTCTACTTGCTTAATTCAATTGTGAATGACAGTGGGAATCAGCTGAGACAAATGACCTTTTATTCTTTTATTGCCGTGCAACTATGTCCAGTGTTCAAAGCCTGTCCGGTGCCCTCCTTATTCTCAGGAATATCTAGGCAGCAAAATGGTCATAAATCATGGACCTATTTATGAGAGTAAGGTGATGACTTCAGATACTGTTTGTGGAAGTGTATATCTTTGGAGTGTGAACTTCTCTTCCAGTGTTCGTAAGACAGATAAATACATGAGTCCTAATATGATGGATAACCTTCAGATTTGTAGCTGTGTTGTCAAGAATGACTTCCCTTGTTAGATATATTAGCTAGACTTTTAACAGTTTTATGCTACTTGTACAATACTGTGATTATTTTAAAAAACGATATTAAAAATGATTTTTTTGGAGAACACAATGAGTTTCGCTACAAACAGCTGCCAAACATACAATGATTTACTTCTCTGAAAGCACAGGTTAAAAAAAAAATAAAACAGTTCAGTAGGTTGAAGAAATAAAACAGTGCAAAGTCTTGGGGGGGGGGGCAGTGCATCAGTAAGTTTCTTTATCATTTCCAGTCTCCTCGATGCCTCAGTTTCCCCCTCAGTCCCTACTGCCATGTCATGTCTCCATGAAGCATGAAAATGAACTAATCATGTCACAGCTATGCAATCCAATCTAAGGAAGCTTGTCTCATTATTTCAGTATTACAATTATGTATAAATATTTAAAGAAAAAAGATTATTTGGGGGCTTGCTGGCTCAGTAAAACTCAACAATTCAAAGTATAATATTTACAGGAAATATGAAAGTAACATTTTGGACCAATATTCAGAGAGCTGTCTCCTAGATAAGGCACTCGGATGGGAAAACTGTGGTTTCACCTCGGCTGTCCTGGATCCAGAATGCAGAACAGCCTGGTTGCCAGCTCTGCGTGTCTTGATCCTTGTCCAATCCCACTCCGGTAAGCTTTATTTCACACCCCATTTAGAGCATGCTTGGAGGATCACCCAAAGATTTGAGGGAAGGCTCAAGGCTTATCTCAACTCTCCAGACATCAGCGGTATGAAACATGGGGCTTTTAAAAATAATCTTTCCTGCACTTCCTGCTTCCGGTCAAGCTGAACAAGTGGCTCTTCTGATGGAATACTTGACACTGCCTACAGTAGTAGGCACAGCCAGAGCCTGAGTACACACAGGGGCATGGAGATCGAAATTGAAAAGTCCCCAATGAGGACCAAAAGAAGACACCGCCCCCCCCCCTCCGCCCGCAGCCAAAATAGAGCTACCTGGTCTTACTGTTCTCAGGAGCGTTGTGTTGGAGCCCAGCTTTCCTAGTGCCACAGGCAGAGTCCAGCCATGTCCTAGAAATTCATCTGTAGCATGACTCTTACCATTAGGGACTTCTGGTTTTGTTCAATTCATGGGTATTACCAGAACATTCCTCTAAAATAAGGTTTTGCTTACCATGAATGAGCAAGATGGGTAAAAACAATTGTAAATATAGCAATCTATATACTATGGTTAAATAGATGATATTGAAATAAAAAAGAGAGAATGAAAATTTTTCCATGAAGGATGAATCTATCAAAGAAAGTAGATTTAAGTGTGTAAGTAACATTTTAGATATTGGTAAAATGGGCGAGTAGAATGTGTTGACTCTTAGCAGCCAGTTGAAGGATGAGTTATAAGCAACACACGTGCACACATGTCCACACACACACACACACACACACACACACACACACAAGAATTCTTTTCTTTTCTGAGATATTGAACAAAATTTTTCCAATCACAGACATTATGTCTGAAATTTCTACTCTTTCACATTTTAGGTGTTCCACAATTTAAAATTTTCATTGTTTTATAAAGCAATAGACACGAGTCAATGTTGGCTAGGGATATCATCATATGCAACATTTTTTAGCAGCTCTGTTTATGAAGATGAATTTTGAAATTGACTCAGGCTCTGTTTCCACCACAGGGGTTAATGTACCACTTGGGTTAGTACTGAAAGGAAAGTTTTAGTGAATGAGTGAAGCAATATCCTCAGTGCTAACATTAACCCGGTGTGACTCTAACCTCGGGCACCAAGTTCTGAAACAACACGAGTCATTCCTTACAAAACAAGCCCCATCATCCTGAGTATTGCAAAGCTCAATGTTTTGATCTTGAAAAAAATAATAGTTTTTTTCCTTTTGCAGGAAAGAACAATACTTGAATTATTATGAACAATAATTTACAATCTTTCTTTCACATGAAGTACTTAAGCTTTTTCTTTGAATACTAAGTCTTCTCTCACTTAAAGTTTTAATTTGTTTCATTTCTTTATTTTTTTAATGTGTGTATTTGTTGCCGTGGGGTTTGCATATGCCACGGTGTACGTGTGGAGATAGAGGACAATTCTTTCTCACCTTCTATCCTGGGGGTTCTAGGGATCAAACTGGGCTTTTGGAGGTTTTGTATCAAGTGTCTTTACTGACTGAATCATCTCACCAAAACAACTTTCAGGTTTTTAGAAATTTATTTATAAAGCTTTGTCTTGTATATTTGATGCACCAAAAGTAGAAGCTAGACTCCAAGATATGAGTTTCACATTCAGAAAGTGCCTATAGACCCAGAAAGTAGCCGAAAGTCATTCATCCAGAACAGCTGCACCAAACACTAAGCAAGCAAGATATGGTGTGCAATAGAGATGTTCCCACACTCACATTCATGTTAGTCCTCAAATACCTAGAGCTCATTAACCCTTTAAAAATGTTTGAAATGTGAAATAGCCATGCACTGACAGTGTAAGAAAACAAACAGGGTATGATGGTGCTTTGTGCTAGGTAAGAGCTCTGCCATTAACCCAAATCCCAGTGGAACCTTTGTATCTACGATACAATTTAAAGAATATCACTTTTTTTTTGTCCTTTCAAGTCAATTAAGTCAAAGAATGTTTCTCATACATTCAAGTCGTTTTGGTTCTCAACAGATACAACCTGTTATGGTTTTGATAAACCTTGCTCTGTTACTACTTTTTAACTACATAGGTCATAACAACACAATGATTGATCATGTTTATTTATTCTGTCTGAGGTTCAATAAACTTCAATATGGAAATCAAACAAACAAACATACAAACAAAAAACCCAAAGAGGATAAAAGGTATTAATTTGTAATAATCCATGCTGAGAAGGCTTCTCCCCTTATTTGGGGAGCAGCTCCATAGAAATTACTTAGCTTCTGATCTTCAGTTTCCTGCTAGATCAGTACAGCAATATTTATCTTAGATGTAAATAAAGCCATAGTCAGAAAAATGCATAAAATGCATACACATGCATAAATGTGTGTGTAGAATCATATATACTACTTAATACCTAGACATGCTAAAAAGTTGGGAATACTTTCTGATCACATTCCCTTCTGTTCTGTTGGAATGTGAGCAGGGGTATTCTACTATGACCATAGCCCTCATACCTGCCACTAAAGAGCTTTTCTAATTAATAGGTACCAGGTGGAGTCAATGTGACTCCAAGTTGTCAGAAGAGTGACTTCCTCACTTCTAAATCTGCATCTTCCTCTTCTCTGTGTGGTAGAGCTAGGTTTTTGATATAGGATGATGACATAATCCCCAGCCATACTCACTTTGGATCCATTTTGGTTAAGGTTTCTTCTCCATGAAAATTGTTTTTCTTACAAGTTGGCATCAGGTTAGAATCAGAATTTCCATAGCTTCTGATGATCCATCAGAAGAGAAGATGCATGGAAGAGAAGATGCATCCTTCTCTTCCACTCCTGTTTGTGACTCTGTCTTAGTTAGAGTTTTATTGCTGTGAACAGACACCATGATCAAGGCAAGTCTTATAAAAGACAACATTTAATTTGGCTAGTTTACAGATTCAGAGGTTTAGTCCATTATCATCAGGGTGGGACCAGGGCAGCATCTAGACAGGCATGATGCAGGCAGAGATGAGAGTTCTACATCTTCATCTAATGGTTGCTAGTAGAAAGCTGATTTCTAGGCATCTACAATGAAGGTCTTATAACCCACACCCACAGTGACAAACCAACTCCAAAAGGGCCACACCTTCTAATTGTGTCACTCCCTGGGCTGAGCGTATACAAACCATCACAGCATCCTTGTTGATGACCTAAGCCCACAGGATGTCTTAGATTCATCTGCAAAAGAACCACATACCACACCATCACAGAAAATGGGTGAATTCTACTTATTGGCTAATAACATTCTCATTATGATTGATATATATATATTCACCAGCAATTACAGTGAAATCAAAGAGAATTAGCAGGTCTGACTGGGTACCTGATCATCAAAGTATCTATATGACAAGACTATGAGCATCCTCAGCAAACTGTTAGATGTAGCACTTACTGAGATAAAGAACATTTTTCCTTAGAAGGATTCTCTATTGTTGTAGAACTATTAGATTCTTGGCTTGCCAAGAGGTGACAGAAGATAAGTTTGGCACATGTCATGAAGAATCCCTAGCTACCTAGAAAGCAGGAATCTAAGCAGTTAAGAGTGACCTCTTCCTTCTCAGCACAGTCAAATGCTGTGCGACTGTTTGTTATCCGGAATTAACCTAAAGGCCATGGATAGCCATGGTCATGGCAACCATTTAAGACTACTTGTTAGATCTAAATATTGCCTCATTTCTTTTGTGATATGACTCACACTCAAAAATTCTTATCCATCCCTTTTCTCATGCCTTAAAAGGTTGCCTTTGATTTTAAGCTTGTCAACGATCACTTTGATGACTCCTTTTTTTTTTTTTCAATGACTGCTTCTTTTTTATTTGAATTATTTTTAGTTATTTTTATTTTATGTCTTTGCCAGCTTGGCCTTCATGCATATCTGTGTACCACATGCATGTCTGGTACCAGAGGAAGCCAGAAGAAGGTATCAGGAGTTAAACTGATACTGAGGGTTGTGAGACCCCATGTAGGTCCTGGGAATTCAGCCTAGGTCCATTGGAAGAGAGGCCAGTGCTCGTAATATTTTTTAAAGATTTATTTATTTTACTTATTATATGTGAGTACACTGTAGCTGTCTTCAGACACTCCAGAAGAGGGAGTCAGATCTCATTACGGATGGTTGTGAGCCACCATGTGGTTGCTAGGATCTGAACTCAGGACCTTTGGAAGAGCAGTCAGTGCTCTTACCCGCTGAGCCATCTCTCCAGCTCCTGGTGCTCTTAATTTTTAAGCCACCTTCAGCCCTAGTTCTTTTCTTTTTAATTTTACAAAATTATACTTTATTTATGTAATTGTATGTGTGTGTGTCTATGTGTGTGTGTGTGTGTGTGTGTGTGTGTGTGTGTGTGTGTGTATGCATGGCACAGCAAACAAGTAGAGGTCAGAGAACAGCTTGCAGCAATCAGATTTCTCTGTCATGTGAGTTCTGTGGATCCTTTGCAGCTCTAGGGAATTGGTATGAGTCTCTGTGTTTTTCCTTAGAGGAAACTAAGATCCAGCAAGACTAGATGCTTGGTTTGGGCTCATATGGCACTGATAGAATGAAACTCCAAATCTACTCTCATGGAATAAAATATCTTGTGTTACTGATAATTTCCCTGTAACTTTATAACCCGGTAGAAGAAAAACAAAGGGAAACATAGTGCTGTTATTAAATAAATAAATAAATAAATAAAACAAAATAAAACAGCTATTTAAACACTTTTCCTGACTCTTTATCGTCAGTAAGAGAAGGCAGAGAAATATGACCACAATACTCGCTCTCAGATGAGTCCTCAGCAAATGCACACAAGTGGACAACACACCATACTGCCCCCGCCCACTGCAGTAGCCGTTCCAGTAGAGTAGCCAGTCTCTCTCCGAGCTACTGCACTGCAGTTGATGAGAGTCAGATGTGGACACTGCTCATTGTGTTTGGACCACAACATCCTCTCCAAACTCAGGGTTGCATCTTATGGAAGTACTCATTCAGCATCACAAGTTATCTTTACACACCCATGATGTGCGTGGTGTGTGTGTGTGTGTGTGTGTGTGTGTGTGTGTGTGTTGGTGACGAAACCATGCAAGCCATCTTGGTGTATTGCAGCAATTTTAAAAAGTCTTTCAGGCATCTATTTTTAAGTGATTGTCATTTTTATTACATTTTAAAGTAGAATAATCTTAGGAGTAATGGGGGGTAAGAGACTTTTCATAGACATTAAGAAAAAACCCTTCATATTTTAATGCCTGGACTGACAATCATCCAGTATAAACTACTGAGTTGGCGTCATTCTGTTTATCTTTTTTTTTCTTTTTCTTTTTATTAGATATTCTCTTTATTTACATGTAAATTTTTCCTTTCCCAGGTTCCCCTCCAAAAAACAAACAAACAAACAAAAACCACAAGAACAAACCCCTTTTGCCTCCCCCCTCCCCATGCCTGCTACCCCACCCTCTCCCACTTATTGGCCCTGGCATTCCCCTACACTGGGGCACAAAACCTTCACAAGGCCGAGGTCCTTTCCTCCTATTGATGATCGAATTTACAATCCTCTACTATACACATGCTGCCAGAATTTATCTTATTAAGTAACAATATTCTAAAAATGGAAACTTATGCAATGTATAAGGCCAGGAATGAAAGTGGTTAAATATGGTTGTATTGTATCTGAGGCCAAGAAAGCCAAGGGTGAGGGGAACTTTGTTGGGGGAAGCTCCAGTCATAAGTGTGTTATAATCTGAGCTACTGATAATGATACTTGCAATGATGTCACACAAAGATTGGAAAACTCTAATGAGGTTTTTTAAATTTTTCACTTTTTTTTTTCAAAGGCGCCAGTTATCAGATTGTTGGTATTGTACACCCACATGCTGCTTTTCACTTTTTAAAATGGAAACTAGTTCATGTAGAGGGATTTTCTTCCAGACTTCAGGTTTCTTTAAGTTTTTTTAAAAACCACTGTTTATTCCAAGGTTTATTACTCTAAGAAAAAAAGTATTGATAATAGTAATAATAATAATAATAATAATAATAAACCTATACTCATCTAGCCTTCAATTCTAACTCTGCAGAGAAAATCATCTCAAAGCCAGTTGGTCTCAGAATCTAGCATGCATTCTTTTTTTTTTTTCTTTTTTTAGATGTCATCCTGGGCATTGTAAATCAAGTGTATGTACTATATAATTATATTGTCCATGGATTTATGCAACTCTATTGCATATTTCATTACTTTTTCTTGGTCTACTTATTAAAACTGCATTTTACATGTCTAATAGTGCAATTCAGATTGTACCAAATATGAAACGCTGACATACAGGCATAGGCAAATGATGCTTGAGCAATTTACCAGAGTCACTGAAGGACAGGAGAATTACCTTTCTTTTGTAAAGAGCTGCGGAGGGTGTTCAGACTGCTTTTTCACGTGTGTGATTCCTCTATCCACATTTCTTTCAAAATCTAAAGCCCCTGTCAGGGGATGAGGGAAACCCAGATCTTTCTCTCCACCATGCCCATCATACAAGGCAAGATAGTGATTGAAGAAGGGCGGGAGCCCTTGTTGGTTCACAGGGAATTTGAATCCTAAGGGATGCCGTTCAGAATCCAAACAGAGTTCAGAACATAAACATTCCAAGTAATTTGTTGTTTCCATACATCATTTGCCTCATAAAAAAAAAAAAAAAAAAAAAGGAGCTGAAAAAAAATTTAATGTGTGACTACAGTGACAGAGAGTGGGTGCCAACAGCTCTCTGGATGGCTTTTTATCTCATTCCCTTAGTGAAAACAGTTAACTAGGCACTGGTGAGAGATTCTGTAACTGCGCAACACAAAGCTGGCGCCAGCGCCAAGTGTGGCGTGCCAGATGTGCGAATCCATCCTGAGCGTGGCATCAGCAGCCCCACAGCTCGCCATAGCCATTAATCTGGAGACCTCTGGGAGTTCCGGGGAGCGCTGTAAAACCCGGCCCCTGCCAAGGCTGCATCAGATAAAGCCATCAATGCATTGTAAAAAAGACACAAAACCTATTTCATGGGCTGCACTGATCAAGCAATTACAATCATTGACTACATTAAGCAAAGAAACAGCGGGGTGCCCTATAAAATTGACTGCCAACTTGAATAATCAATAGACTCCATGTAGAGTAAATTAAATAACTGAAAAACTATTTGGAAAAGCTGAAGTTAAAAAGCCAATCAGTAATCCCTCACCCATAGCAAAACAATCCTGGCTCCAAAAGATTCTTTGGTTTGCTTGAATTTTTTATTCCTGGGAAATCCTAGGACAGTGTGCTGGGGGAAGGGAACATTCTTCCCTTCTTTTTTCTTGTTTTATAACTGTGCACTTAATCTGAACATGTCTATACTCGATCCAGGGTCTCTTTCTCTCACCCATAACCCAGTGCATACCCAAACTAGGAAGGTTTTGACTAAAAGTTGCCGTTCTAAATAGAAACATTTAAGGTTTGATGGAGTTCAAGGTTTAACCTCACTCTTGTCATCGCAAGACTTTATGTTATGCATGTAAAAATATTTAGAAGATTGGTGTCTTTAGTTATTAATTTTTTCATAAGATAAGGCCATGCATACAGAGAAAAGGCTACGTACAAGCTCTTAGGAGACAGTTACTGGTTCATTTTGTCTTCATAAATTCCTCTAGAGTGTTTGAAAAACACACAAAAAAAAAGTGAGAAATTTTCATATTTTCTTCTCTCTAAGTATTTTTTCTTGTTTTTGCTCTAATGGAAAGTAACTATATATTTTAAAAAATAAACATTAATTTATAGTTCATGTTATTGGTGCCATGAAAAGCTTGCATCATTTTTCAACGAATTATTTATGCATTTATGTATATGCACATACACATTTGTTTGTTTTGTTTCTGGCTAGAGAAAACACAATTTCACAGGCAGTTTATTTACTGTATTATTGGAAAATCCAGAAGAAAAATTGACGGAAATGTGAAAATGATTTTTCTTCACAAATAAATGTGAACATGTACACATGCACAGATAGAAAAAGAAGTGGGGGAGGGAGAGGGAGAGAGCTATTTTTGGCAAGTTTCCTTTGTGATTAAAGTGTAATAATAGTGATTTGAGATCTCAGAAGTGAACTTAGTAGGTAGTAACATATCTGGACATAAAATTTATACAACAGAGGAAATATCACCAGTATTTATGTGTGCTCCCAAAGATATTTTTCCACTAAGAGAGGTTTAAAAAAAGCATTATATCAGGGACAATAGAACTTTCTTTGTAGTCAAGCCTGTTTCTAAAACACAATATTTAACAGTAATAGTACACAGACACCCACGGCCCTGATGAATACATCATTAAGCAGCATTATTGCTGCTCCCACTGAATATAAGATCACCCTGATATTATGGTGATTTGCATATTAACAAAAATAATATTGAGGTGTATTTAATGTGGCATTTGAATTAACTCTTCATAGCATGCCGATTCTCTGGAGCCGGACTACAGAATAAATTTGCAGGGTGAATTTGGAATTGTCACTAGAAGGGCTTCCTGAACGTAGGTAACTAGAAAATATTTTGGTGGGATTATCAACTCGTTCGTGTGTTTTATAGTGCTGCCTACAGAGGAATACCAAAAATTAGTTGTCAATAACAGCGTGCCTTAACATTCTGCCTCCGTCTCTATTAAATCTAACGAGGCCAAACCCCGCTGAAATGGTGGCTTTAATGAGCAAACTTAAAAAAAAATGCACTGGAAAAGGGGAACTATGATGAACTCAAAATGATTGCGTGCCACAATAAAATTCTCCAACTTGTCTGGCTGATGAGATGCTAATATTGCCTATGAAAGCAGAGCGAAGAGCTGCTGAGATCCTGATAAAGTGACTTGGTGAAACCTATTGTATTTTCTTCTTATTAGGTTCTGAACTCAAATATATCTCAAGTGTTGAGAGCTTAGGTATTTAAAAGCTTTAAGATCATCAGTTACATTGCTCATAATTTCCACATCTGCCTTCCCTGCTGTAATTCAGAGAGATGGAGGGAGGGAGAGAGAGAGAGAGAGAGAGAG